>JANBTM010000005.1:9476-27110 GCA_027578695.1 Coemansia sp. RSA 1365 | reverse complement strand
TAAATAGAAAAGGATACGTATACAGGTATATAAACTATGCGCCTTGTCAAATGCCGACATGATAAAAGCAAACCACTACATGCAAGTCCAACCCCCCTTAGACAAATGCTAGATTAGCGACAAAATTTAAGATGCTATAGAGGTCGTTTAAAGACATTATTACGAGCTTGAATAAATGCTGTTTTCGTAATGTAACCGCATATGTGGATGCTGGTCTATCTGCAGACAGCGGAAACCACATATAATTATAAGCTAAAAATGTCAAGGTAATTCATTAAATGTTTTCTCTTTGCTGTGACATTGCTGCTTTGTCTACCGCCGACCACTAGCTAAATACAAAGTTTTTTTTTTTTTGTTGATAAAGGGAGTGTTTTTAAAGTTATATACAATAAAACTTGCCACTGTTTAGCCGTGATCCTATAACCTGCCATAAAAGGCAAAAACAATAGTTGTTGAGGATGCCAATGCCTTTTTGGACAAAGAGCCGCATGCAATGGAGAAAGCGCACAGAGTTTGTATAGATGAAAGCTATTGAATATGCATCTCGAGAAAGCATAAAATATGCAAGATATTCACGCAATGGCAGATTGCAGCCCACAAACTTAATGCATATGCACCATAGCGCATTCTCACGTGCAAAATATTAACAATACTTCTATATCCAAATGCAGCAGGGTTACTTGTCGATACAAGATTGAAGTGTAGCTGCACGGCTTACGCAAATGGTGTGATTCTCTATCCGCTTATGCCTCGTGACGGGGTATACAAACATGGCGGATAGTCATGCTACTTGTGCGTTCAGTGGTAGTGTCAAGGCCACAAAGCAGGATTATCAGCACATTAAGACCATTGACACAACTCCGCAAATATGTAGAAATATTGGAAACCTTTCTTCAATACATCATCATTTAATAAAACTGGCGACCCCTCTTACCAATTGTGTCTATTTAATGAATTAAAAAACTTTGTAGCATTTATCTGGGTTTCTTATGTATGCTTTCAAGCCAATGCTATACATGGCCATTATCCGCTAAGAATAACTAGCTATAAAACACGACAAGCCCAGTAATGCTGTTCTGGCACAACCAAATGGTTAATTTTGTCTGAATATCGCATTATCTTTTTTACTACTCTTGAACTTTTAAACTTATCGAATTATTCTTAGAAAACATATGTGCGTTACAATCAATGCCCCAGTGTAAGTATTAGCTTTAATGATTTATATACGCAAAATACACTTAAACAAGCTATCTTCTCTAACATTTTACCTGCCTGCTGCTGTGTGATTTACTATCAATATTTGAAAATGGCAACTATTTTCTTCTTAGGCTTCAGCACTGGATAGACATGTTTGTTATTGGAATTGCTCTAGTCAACTATCTGATTTGCAGTTGCTTGTCTTATCGATCTGCCTTTGTGAGATGGGTGGCAGTAGTACCGCTGACGGTTATGTATTGTGATCTAGACTGGGCCAACGGCGCAATGATCTTGGATAAATATGCACTTCTTTGTATAAAAGTAATAGCTATGAATGTTATCAAGACATTGCATTTTCCAATGTCGGTTACTTTTGTGTTCCATTTGAGCAAACTATTACTTCATACGCATACTCTATTACTTTTTCCCTCTTTCTACGCAGGCGTAGAGTTTGTAGTCTGCCTTATCTGGCTCTACGAAACATTTGCCTTCCGATCCCTAGCGCAAAAAATAAAGGACATCTGCATCCGGCCATTTCTTTTTGTGCAGATTGCTATAGATTGCATCACGAGTATTCCTCTTGACTCTGCCTGCAGCGAAACTGTTGATCAAGTTTCTGTAAAATATTCTTCCGCCACCCCTTCCACTAAAATCCGATTTGACATTACCAGAAGAGCTTTTATATTTCGGGCACTGTTAATGTACTTTTGGCCCGCATTTCTCAAGCTGGCAGTTGGAGCACTGTTTATCGGGGTGATGAAAGCTTGGGCCAGAGTAGAGCTTATCGAAATATTTACTCTGAGTATGACTCGCGTCAATTCTACTGATATTTTTGGTTCTCTGCTAAAGCAATATATACTTACAATGTTGCTCTGCGTATTTATAAAAAACCAAAACCAGTTTAAAGGAAAAACATTTGCTAGTATCCGCAATGAGCTGAGCCTGGCACTTTGTCAATCTTTTGTAACCGCGAGAGGTTCAACAAATAATGTATCTGATCTGCTAAAATTTGAAAGGACCACTATTAGTCCTTATACCGACGCACTCGCCGCAATATTTAACGGCCTGTCCTCAGCTGCTAGTATTATTGGAAACATTGTGTTTTCATATTCATTGTTTGGATGGAGAATTGCAGTAGTCGTATTAGTAGTAGTTGCGTTATATACACTATCTGAGTGGATATCTGGTAAAAGAACCATCCATATGGCAACCCAAAAATGGCCCGCTACTCTGAGTTCACGCCTTATTGACTTGCTTCCGTCTACGCTATCATTTAAAATACTTGCTTTCGAGGATGCGGTATTTAGTTTAAAACCAGGCGATCATTTTGATGACCACACCTCGTTGATGTTAGGCACCCTGGTGAGTTCGGTAGCAAAGCTAGCACGTGGTGCAGGTGTGTACTTAACATTTGGGTGGATTTCAGGTGCGCATACAAACTCTGGGTTTCAACTCGATTTTCTTCAGCTACTCTCGTCCACGCAATCGGTATCAGCCTCTTGTGGAGAGCTTGTTGAATATATTGGCGTGTTTGCAAATCTGAAGCAACTAGAGCATATTATTGGCAAGCAACTGTCTCATATCAGTGATCTATCTGCGGGCACTACTATATCAAAATTGAATGCCAAAGGCCCTGCAATCAAGATGTACAGGTCCATTTTTAAGCGTGATAATACAGAGGATATAAGCCTAAGCGTTGAACGTTTGCATGTCAGACCAGGACAACTTGTTGCTGTTACAGGAGCAATTGGTGCGGGTAAATCAACATTTTTACTTGCTCTATTGAACGAGCTAAAGCTTGTTTCAGGAACAAGTCGCACAAGCGGATCAACTGCCTATGTGGGTCAGATTCCATGGATCATGGGGTCGTCTCTCAAGGAAAACATTATGTTTGGTAAAGTGTTCGATGAGGCTCTGTATGCCAAGACACTCGCAATATGTTGTTTAGAGAAAGATATTGACGGCATGAATGACAAGGACTCTACTATTGTTAGCGACCAAGGAACCACCCTATCGGGAGGTCAACGTGCTAGGGTGGCATTGGCGCGGTAGGTATTAATGTATAAAATATGTTGTTTTGCTCAGCCTGGTCAGATACTAACTTAAAATTTGTTTGTTGATGTTCTGAACAAATGTATACTTTAATGATATAGAGCTTTCTATGCTGAGGCCGATATCTATGTTCTAGACGACACCCTTGCGGCACTCGACGCAATCGTCCAAGCATCTATTTGGAACAATATGTTATCAAACCAGGGCGCGCTGCGCAATAAAATCAGGATAATTGCAACCAACGATCGCAAATACATTGAAAACTGCGATATTGAAGTGAATATAGTTGCCGGACGTGCCTGTGTTGTAAAGCAACTATCTAAAACGGCCGCTGTTACAAAAACAGAACCCGTGGACACGATTAGCCCAAATCTAAAGCTGGAACCTAGTGTCAAGGTTGACGGAGCCGTCCAAAAACAGACAAAAGCGGCGCCAAACTCAAGAAAGTGGAGTGCAGCTGTAGAAAAGTCCTCACAGCTGCAGGCAATATACTATTATATCAAACTCTGCGGCACCGGAACCTTGGTATTTGCAGTAGTGATGGGTCTGGTTTCCTTTGCATTGCCTACAATTCTGCGCCTGCGCCGAGCGGAGTTATTGCACAGTTCTATTGATTTGCAATCCCACGTCTACTTCAAGCCCCAGCAATATGCCTATATGACGGCCATACATACAATTGCAGAGATCTGCCTACGCTGGATAAAACTTGCTACACAAGAATGGGTGTTTATTGCGTTCAACCGTCCAAATCTACAGAATGCATTACTTCATAGTTTCTCACGCATGAAAATGTCTGAACTTTGGAATATTGACGAATACCGGCTTATATCTGTAGCGAGATGCTCCGAGCGCGCTACACTAATGGGGATCCACAGTTTTGTGACTGAGCGAGCGGAAGAGTTTGCAAGCATTGCAATGTCAGTATATAGCACATACAAGGTTTCGACTACAGCACTTGCTATGTCTATTGGTGTTGGGATCATCGTGGCCAACACTGGAAAACACATTGGCGAAGTATTACATGCAGTACAGTGGTGCAGGTATCAGAAGCTGGAAGCGCACAAAAAAATCACCTACGACCTGTTTTCGGGATCCTTGACAGTGCGTGTGTTCCGTAATTTTGACTTTTTTGGAAATAGGATCCGCGAGTTGAATATTGTAGCGCTTCGCATAGAACGTCTAGCTACAGCAATAATCGATGCTCGGTCTTGTATGCAGAGAGCCATTCAGGAGCTGATTGTACTTACACTGGTTGGGATTATGATACTCAAGACTGGCCAGGATGCAGGCACAGATGCTGCTGCTGTCCAATTGTACCATGAGGCGCTTTTTGAGGCGCTTCCTTTCTTGAGCAACCTGTTTCATTTTAGGAATGAGCTGAACAATCATCTAAAGGCACTACAAGAATTCTGCGACAAAGCAAACCTGGCTGCTGAAGGTCCCAGACACATCCAAGGATTGTCAGAGATAGATAATTGGCCACAACATGGATCCATACAATTCTCGGACTGCTGCTTACGCTACAACTCTGATGAAGGCTTGGCACTGAATAGTGTTTCGTTTCAAATCAATCCCGGCGAGCATATTGGCATAGTTGGACGCACAGGATCGGGAAAGTCATCACTTATTAACGCACTATTCCGAATTGTAGAACTAGAGTCAGGTATCATCACCATTGACGGGTTGAATATTTCGCAGATTGGATTGCATGATTTACGCAAACACATTGGAGCAGTTCCGCAGACGGCTGCGTTGTTTGAAGGCACACTGCGCAAAAATCTCGACCCATTTGATAAGTACACAGAGGTTGATATTATTGCCGCCATTAGGGATGCACGGCTCGATGACCTTGGGCCCGACAAGTGGATCAAGAACTGTGGCATTAATTTGAGTGCTGGTCAACAGCAGCTAATTTCTATATGCCGAGTAATTCTGCGCCGTCGCAAGATCGTTGTGTTTGATGAAGCCACAGCCAGTATCGATGCAGAAACAGCACGTCTTGTCAAGTCAATTGTCAACGACAAACTCAAAGGTAGCACCTTTTTGACCATCGCTCATCGTCTGGAAGACATCATGGACAGCGACAGGATCCTTGTCATGAATGAAGGCAGGGTGGCCGAGTTTGGCACGCCGGAAGAGCTTATTGCCAAGAAGGGGCTTTTCTACAAAATAAAGCTCGCCAACGATAGTTCTACATAAATACCGCCTGAGCCAACTTTTAACGCAAATGTCTTCATTTAAATAGAGAACAGAACAAGAAACAAACATCTTAAGGCAAACTACTACTCCACTTGTGCAGGTTCAGGTACAGGCTGTTGCTGCTGCTGCTCATCATCGTGCTCCTCCTCCCTTTTTTTGGCCGCAATTACCTGAGACAGGGCTTGGACAGTAACCATGAGCTGATTTTGAAGCTCTTCGCGCCTAGAATCTTTATCACCAATGGTAGTGTTAAGCTCAGCAATGGTAGCCTCGCTCTGCTTTAGTGCATCTTCAGTACGTGAAAGCCGCTCCTCAAGCGAGCGCAAAATCTCATTTTGCTGTGACAAGTACTCGAGGGTCTGTTCAAGCTTCTGATCCATTTGCTCAATATGATCAGAGATTATGTTAAACTCACGCGCACGCTTGCGCGCAGGTGTTTCATACGAGCTGCCATTGGCCTGCGACCAGGTGCGCGAACCACTTAAAGGTGTCGGCTCCATTCCTGGAGAGTCTTCGCTGTGCATCTGGTATTGCATGCCATCCGGTGGGAAGCGGTAGATTGACTCAATTGCGCTGGCATACTGCAAGTTCTGGGGTGTCGGAGGCGGATTTCCATCAGCCAGGGCTGCGCGCACCTGTTTGTAGACGCGCAGTAGATTGCGCCAGCGAATCATACATCCTTGTCCATCGCGGTTAGTATAGTCCTTGTTGCGCAGAGCTTCAGCAATCTCCTCAAAAGTTGTGTGTGAGCGAAGTAGGTTCTCCCGGCGCTCTTCGGGGTTGTTTGAAACTATGCGCTCAAGCTCTTCGAGCAAAATTCTGGTCTCCTCAGCAGTCCAGTTACGTGCACGATTGAATTTTGGCATCATAGGCTTCTGATTTGAGTACATCTGGGTAGGGCTGCCTATTGTCGAATAATGCTGACGACGGTGGGCGTGTGACTTGCTCGGTGTGTCCATTCCTCCGTGTGGTGTCACCGCTGAGCTGGTAGCAGCCAGCGTCTGCAGGGGGTCGGGGTCCTGGTCGTAGTCATAGCGGTCCATGGCTTCTGATACTTCGCTAATAACGTTGGGATTGTGCTCTGACTCGTCAACTACCATGGAACCAGTAGCATCAATGTCATTCGAAGTAGCTGGGTGTGAAGCCAAGGTCTGACCGTCACCCCCGTTATGATGGGTAGCACCAATCTCATGATCAGCATATTCTACTCCTACTTCCTCGCCGCCGTAGTCCTCCTCCTGGTTGTATCCTCCTTGCTGCTCAGCGTACACTTGCTGGCCACCTTCCTGATAGTCGTAGTGCTGGTCCCCAATATCCGCACCGCCCTCGGGGTCTACGCCATCCTCCGCAACGCTTGCAGCGACAGCAGCAGCAACCCCAGCAGCATCCATAGCTGCATAGGCGACACTGGGGTCATGGTGATTATACATGGTGACATCGTCTTCTCTGGTTGTTTCGTAATTTACTTCGCAATATTTCTGCTCGTAATCTCCCCGGTTCTGAGTATTAGGGTCTACATCGGCCATGTCTTCATCGGGGCGTTGATGGTGGTGGTTGGCGACGGCGGAAGGTCCCTCATGCTTGATGTTGGCTCTTACATCGGCCATTTTGGCATCCATATCTACAAAAGTTGAGCGCGCAAATTAAGATGAAGAAATAAGAAGACCAGCGGGGCCTGCCATTGCAAGTGCTTAGTATATAAATAAATTAAGCAGTCTAGCTTTTATTTGATACAAAGAAAGAACGGAGGTGTCCACAGCTGGAAAGCATCATGCGTACGCTGCCATTGTGAAAAGGAAAAACATAACCACCCCCTTTTCCTGATGCTTCAAAGGCAGATGAAGGTAAAAAGCCAGTGTTTTTTAGATGTCTCCAAAGTCTCAGGATGAGGCTGCATCCTTAGAGCCATTCAGGGTAGTTGATAGGATTAAAGCTTCTAGTACAGAAGCGTGAGACAGTAGTTAGAGCTTTGTGACTCCCATCCATATTATCAAAGGTCAAGAAAAAAATACAGGAAAGAGTAAGCTCCAACAGCCGTCCAAAGGGGTATATTAAGAAAACTTAATATGGAGGCGGCATAGTTTTTTTTAAACACAAGTGTTTTCGTCATCAAGTTAAGAGACCATACCAAGAAGTATCTTAATCGCAAAAAAAAAAAACAAAATGCTTACCGCTTGAGCGTTTAGAAGTGATATTGTATAATTTTTTAGCTTGGGAGGAAAAAAGAGAGATTAAGATCAGCAGTGGCCCCAAAAAGAAATTTTATGGTGGAAAAAAAAAAAGACAAAGCGAGAGTTTGGGCTTGAGAATGCCGCTCACCCAATGCTCAATGGCCTTCCATGGCTTTTCGCGCTTTTTCTCCCCCATCCCCCAAAATCACAGCGCACCTCGCATCTGACCAATCATCAAATCACAAAATGCAGAACCAATCAGCAAGCTGACTGTAATGATATCACGTGGTTAAAAAGACAACGCTGTGATTTGATCTTGGATGTTTTACTTGTACGCCTTAGCTTTTCAGTATTTCAAGTTTAGAAATCGTCGACACCAGCGGCAGCTGCAGCAGAGCGAGCCTTACCAGGACGACGCTTGCGATGTTTCTTACTTGTGGACACAGTAGCAGTGGGGTTTACTGTAATGGTTTCACCACGGTCGTTTACAACAGAGCGCGCAGCAATAGCAGCAGGCGTGGAGCGAGCAAACCCAGAGCCTTGCTCGACATGATGAGATTTGGCGCGAAGTTGAGCACCCTGCAAAGCAGCAGAGCCAGAACCAAAGAATTGGCGGTCAAGAGCATCAATTCGAGAGGGCACAACCGAGTTTACAGCACGCTGAACAGGGCGTCGGTCGCTGGCTGCACGATTAACGGAAAAGTCATCAGAATCATTCTGAACAACGTGGCGAGATCGGGCAGCAACAGTTGCGGGCGCGTAGTGTTCGGCATTAAATTCGGCCGAGTCGAGGACGTCGGGCGGCGGAACGCAATAGGGTAGTTTACCAGCAACGTAGTCTTTAAGCAGCACACGGGCAGCACGGGCCTGATCAGGACCGCCTTTGGGTTTAAATAGGCCACGGGCAGCAGCGTAAGCAACCAGCAGATCCTCGGCAGTGGGAAGGCCGTCACCGCCCTCCTCCTCTGAACGCACAGGGATGCGGATGCCATAGGTGGCTTCCAGCACCCAGCGCGGGATGCGACGCGCAACAAGGGCGCTTGGACCAGTAAACTCACGCAGCTGATCAATGGGTAGCACACCATTGCAAACCATATCGGCAGTGGTAGTGGCAAAAGTTGGGAAAACCAGTCCCGGACAGTCGCACAGGACCACATCATCTGTTAACTGGATGGTCTGGAAATGCTTGGTTTTACCGGGCATTGCACCGACATTGACCCGCTTTGCACCCACTAGCGCATTAATTGTCGAAGACTTGCCCACATTCGGATAACCCACCAGTCCGATCACAAGTCTGTTTTTTGAGTGCTCGTCAGCAATCTTTGGACATGTGCGCTGAAGCGCCGCAACCAACTCTGCCGGAGCCAGCACACGCGTACGCAGAGCAGCGTCATCTAGTGCCGCCGCACGCACACGCTCCTCAAACGCAGAGGCCTCATCGACGGGTGTCTTATCCGTAGATTCCTCGGTAGATGACTCGTTATTTTCGGCTTCCTCACGCTCTCGGCGAAGCACCTCGTTGCTTTCTTTTGCTGAGAAAAACAGATAGCCAATCTTTTCGCGTTCAAAGTAGGTAGCCCAGGCTTCGCGCTGCGAATCAGTCAGCATATCGGCCTTGTTTATAAGTAGCAGACAGCGCTTACGCTCGTCAATCTCGCTCACATAACTATCCAAATCAGGACAACGGAACAGCAACGGATTGCGTGCATCAACGATCTGTACAACCATATGAGAGCGCTCTAGTACGCGCCATAGCTGACGCCACACTTCAAGATTGCGTTCAAATGGAGTCAACAGCAGACTATCTTCCTCCTGCATGCGTGCCAGCTCGCGGCGCCAGTCCATAAAACTGTCGCGCTCAGATCGGTGCAGCTGTGAAGGTGTAGTGGTCTCATCCCATTCCGGACGCCGTGGCACTCGCAACCGGTCGCGGTTCTCTCGATGCTTCTGCAGTGCACGTTCTTCCTCGTCTGCAGATAGCAAGAATGCGTTTCCAGGTTGGGTGCTGCTGACAATCTTGACGTTCATGCGTTCGGCAGTGAACTCGGTACCTGCCAGCTCAGCTGTGTGCAGAAACTCCTCCAGATCTCCCTGTTGCGTTATCGACTGGAGTTTAGTCCATGAAGGTCCGTCGTTGAGATCCACAGTGTGTAGCTCTGTATCTCGATCCGTCGGCCGCCGTTGTCCCTCGAACCGCTTCCTGATTATTGCCTTACCCAGCGACGGGTTTACTTTTGATCTGCGTCCCATGATGGCGTCTGTTTGTTATGTAGAGATGACTTAGAATAAGGAGTATATAAAAGGCACCGGGCACAGACAAAGGTGAAGAGACCTGCAATAAGAGCTTGTGAGCTTACAAATGCTTCAGAGTTTTCCGATGTTGTGACTTGATCACAAGTTAATCTGCAAGCAAACAGCACAAAATAGCCCAGCCTCTATTGCACAAATTTTGTCTTTGAGAAAGTTCTTGCGAAGCTTTAATTTCTTTTCTTCATTTATAGACACTTTCAACCAGGCGTAATGTTCAACAACTACGGTGCGTCGTACCAGGAGCAGCGCATGCAGCAGCTGATGGAGCAGAAGCAGATGAAGGACTTTATGCGCATGTTCTCGAATCTGGTCGGTCGCTGCTTTGATGACTGCGTCGACGACTTTACCTCGAACAAACTCAACGAACGTGAAATCTCCTGCGCAAACCGCTGCACCCTGAAAAACATGAAGTTTAACGAGCGCATCGGCCAGCGCTTTGCTGAAGAAAGCGCAAAGATGATGGAAGATCAGGCAAAGATGGCCAAGTAGACTGGTTTCTGTTTTTATTTCTCAAATGTGTAAAGGGGCAGAGGGGACTGCTCTTCAAGATAACTGAAACAGTAGGCCCCACTGCATATAGATCGGCCAGGGTGGCACTTTTTCAGCTCTTCTTTTAATCGATATTTGTCTTTTTTTTATCTATTGGTGAACAACTATACCAAATCGACATTAAAACAAATGATTAGCACAGTTCCGTCCACGGACGGCGAAAACTTTGACAACACCAAGTTCCCAGCACTACAGAACGACCTTTATCTTCGCGCAGCACGCGGTGAGGCAACGGAGCGGGCGCCAGTGTGGTGCATGCGGCAGGCAGGGCGGTACCTGCCCGAGTTTCGCGCGATCCGTGTCGAGCACGATTTTTTCCGCGTCTGTCGCACGCCGGCGCTGGCAACTGAAGTCACTATGCAGCCTATCCGCCGCTACGATGGACTGCTGGACGCCGCGATAATCTTCTCAGACATTCTGGTAGTCCCGCAAGCGATGGGCCTGGTGGTTGAGATGGTGCCCGGCAAGGGTCCACACTTTCCAGAGCCACTGCAAACTCCCGACGACATGCAGCGGCTTCAGGATCTACACAAGGGGTTTTCGGTCGACAGCGAGTTAGACTACGTGTACAAGGCTATCACAAACACGCGCCATGTCCTAGCTGGGCGTGTGCCGCTGCTGGGCTTTGCTGGCGCACCGTGGACACTAATGGCATACATGGTCGAGGGTGGAGGATCCAAGACATTTTCTGCAGCCAAAACCTGGCTTTTCAAGTACTCTGCTGCCGCGCATGAGTTGCTTGGACGTATCTCTGCATTGGTGGCTGCCTTTCTCGTCGGTCAAGTGCGTGCTGGCGCCCAGGCCCTGCAGTTATTCGAATCTTGGGCTGGCGAGTTGTCGCCACGCGACTTTGCCGAATTTTCGCTGCCGTATCTTGCCCGCATTGCCGCTCACGTTAAAAGCCACTTTCCAGATGTGCCGCTGACCATTTTTGCCAAGGGCGCGCACTATGCGCTTGAGCAGCTCGTCCAGGAAACTGCATTTGACGTTATCTCACTTGATTGGACAATTGAGCCTGGCGTTGCTTGCAAAAGAGTTGCTTCTGCGGCTTCTGGGAATACTTCTAGGCGTTCTATTACGCTGCAGGGCAACCTGGATCCGACGCTGCTATTTGCTGAGCCAGAGACCATCCGTAGCCGCACTGCTGAAATGTGTCGTGCATTTGGGGACACACCGTTTGTCGCCAACCTTGGCCACGGAATGATGCCTACGCACGACCCAGAGCATTTACGCGTATTCCTTGAGACTGTCCACGAAACCACTCGCGCAATGCGAATGTAGCTTGAACAAACCAGCTCAGCTTGGTGATTGTGCTTTTCTGGCTCACCCGCTTTTATTACTGGCGACTCGAATCACTCTTTGCGGCTCGACGTAGTGGTGAGCAGCCTTTGTTGTTGTCGTTTTCTGTCCTCGGCCTTTGCGTGGGGGGAGGGACATTCAACAAGCTCCGAAAAGTTGGCAAAAACAACTTTGCAGTTTTGCCTCTTTTCTCCTAGCTTAACACTAGCTCGCTAATTTGCCTTCTCTACACTCCTTCTAAGAGTTTCCTTTGTTGTTGGCACTTTACTTTGCTCATATACGCGTTGCGTTTGAGACAAGTGTCTGCTAGCGACTCTCTTTCTTGTTGCACTCACTTTTCAACCCACCTTCCGACCTCATTCAAGCCTTCTAAAGAGATATCTCTTTTCTTAGTCATCTGCAAAGGTAAATTTAACTCTGCACACAAAAACAAATTCAAACATACATGAGCAGTAGAAGGGTAACTGGCGGCCAAGATGGTTAGTCGTACTGAAAGTGACAGACTGACTGTTTGCGTGCAAAATACATGTCCAGGATAGCAGAACTTATTGCTACCATCATCTTTTGTCACGTTCCTACAGTTTTGGTGTTTACTAACTTGATGCTGTTATTAACTTGACTTATTTGGCAGTAGAGAAGCGTTTACGGCGCTAGTCTACATTGCTAGCTACTAAAGGGATAAATATATCAGCGCCGGTTACTTACTAGGAATATAACAGAATATTGTCGAGCTGGGTCAACATTAGAAAATGGGCGGTGGACTATCAAAGATGCTCACAAAGCTCTTTGGAAACAAGGAGATGCGTATACTGATGCTGGGATTAGACGCAGCAGGAAAAACGACTATTCTGTACAAGTTGAAGCTAAACCAGTCGGTTACCACGATTCCGACGGTTGGTTTCAATGTAGAGACAGTTACATACAAGAACGTAAAGTTCAATGTGTGGGACGTTGGAGGACAGGATAAGATCCGGCCGCTCTGGCGCCATTACTATACGGGGACGCAGGCGCTGATATTTGTTGTGGATTCAGCAGACCGTGATCGCATTGACGAGGCCAGGGCTGAGCTTCATCGAATTGTTAGCGACAGAGAGATGAAGGATTGTTTGCTGTTGGTGTTTGCGAATAAGCAGGATCTGCCTTCAGCGATGACGCCAGCCGAGGTCACAGAGAAGCTAGGATTGCACAGAATGCGCGAACGCCAGTGGTACGTGCACCCTTCATGTGCAACTACTGGCGAAGGGTTGTTTGAAGGATTGAGCTGGCTGAGCCAGAACATCAAGACCCCTTAAGCCGCTACTTATCCTTCTTTTTATTCCCCATTCTTTAACTGAGGTGTGGGTGCACATTCGTGCACTGCTTTTATGAAGTGCTCGCGGCCTGCCTTTGTTATCATTAATCACTTCTATATCTTTCCTCTATTCTACGCAAAATTTTATAAAACAAGTTCTCAACAAAATCTAAAAGACTGTTAAGCAATCCTGTTTCTGGCTTAGAGTAGTGGTGTCTACTCCGAATGATGTTGTTTTTGTTGTGATGTTTGGACCTTGGGCCACTTGCTGCTTTTTTTGCGGCGCTTGTTATGCAAATAAATTGATGTAGACTATCTGTATTTTACATACCATCCTCTGTCCAAGACAGTGGGACGTCGTTCTAATGACTTGTATGTAATGTTTCTGTGTGTATTATTTTGATATAACCCTTTATTTACTTTCTTTAGCGCCAATTTTTCAATATTTTCTACAATTGCGTGTATGTTTATTTCTCCGATACTGTTTACAATACAATGCTTGCACAATTGTTTCTGGATTGTTTTTAGACAGTTAGTTTTGTTTTTAATCTTCTTTTATTTGTGTCAATCAGCTTTGTTTTGAAAGTTATTTTTGTTTTATTAGTTTAAAGAAGAAGATTACCTTAAAATGCATCCAATATTTTTTATAAAATTTTATATTTTAGGTGATATTGCCTTGCCAATATAAGCAAATTAAACGTCTGCAACGTGACTGAAAGCTGTCGGACACCACGCATTTACTCATCTTACCTAGTGTTGCCCGTGGTCAGATGGACGGTCGGTTGGACAAAAGCTAATGAGATGTGTAAAACAGATTATATTGAAGAAAAAACATTTATCCTTTCCTATATTGCTTTCATCAAACCACATCTTACCATGAGACGGTTTTCCGAATGGAGATCTAATATTTTAATGCTGATTAAATCGGTATTGATAAACAACCAAACCAAGCTCAGCAAAAACTGATCAGACTTGCAACTCTTTTTTTTCTCTGATTTTACAAATCTTCGTTTTTTGCACTTTGTCACTTGATTTGGGTTACCGTTACGTGTTAGAGAATGTTATCGAGGGCTATTTACAATCTGAAGCCGCGTTTCGGCACAGTTTTTACACGGGGTTTCAGTGGAGGGAATGGCAATGATGGTAATGCAGGCGATATACCAGCCACTCAACCTAGGACAGTGCAAGAAGCACGAATGCAACAAATAAACCGAAGGGTGGAACCATTGACTGAGGAACATTTAAGCAAAGGATACTACAATTCATTGTATACGAATCGACTTTTGCCACTAACAACTTACAAACTGAAGGATATAAGAGAACCAGAGAAACAGACAAATTCCAATAAAAAGACAGAAACTAAGAAGGTGGTGGATCCTTTTGTTCTTCTTAGTATGAATCCTTTAAAGGAATACAAGAACACAGTATTGCTGTCGCAGTTTGTCACAGAAATGGGTAGGATTAAAGCCAGACATAAGACAGGTATTACTGCAAAGTCTCAGCGACGGATAGCAAAGGCAATTAGAAGAGCAAGATCTTTTGGTCTGATTCCTGTTACTAAACGATTCAATATTGGAGTGCAGACACCTACTATCAATTCACGCCCTGGTATCTAAAAAAAAGGTTCGATACGTTGCTTGCGATTATGCTTGTATCTGAGAGAATAAAAAGGTGACGGTTGTATGATTGAGCTTCTCTGGTTACTTTAGAAATAAAGCTTTTTAGGGGGGTTTTTTCGGTGTCTGATCGGACTGTTTAAGAATTATAGCATTTTATTGGTTTTCGAGAGTATCAAGCAGTTCAAGGTATAAGCTTAATAATAACTATCCGAGACAGCCATGCTTGCTTTAAATAAACAACACGTCTATTTTTTAAAGAATCTGATATTTGTTGGATACTTTTAAGGAAACACAAAAGTAGTCGTATATGAAGCCGCATCGTTGAGTAAAAAAGATAAAGATAGTGCAAGTATAGTGAGGAGAAATTAATGCAGAGCTGGAGCTGGCTATGGCGTTGTTAGGTTATGGACACTCATGCTATAGCGACTTGAACGTGGTGAATTGAGGTCGTCTTCGTTCTCTTGCTGTTGATTCTGTTGGAGTTGCTTATCTTCAAACGGTAATTGCGGTGTATGCTGCTTGTCGTAGTGCACATTTGTCCGGCCCTCAACAAAGTCAAGACTACGATGCGATGACGAGGACTGGCCAGGAAATCCTGTTGCTGATGCGCTGTCATATAATGTCTTTTGCAGTGGAGAGGGCTGGTTGACTGGGGCATCAAAACGGTGACTTGGCGACTGGCGATATGTGTCAAACTGTGTCAACCGATGCGAGAAATCAGCCTGCGGAGATGACGATTGCATATACGGCGACAGTGGTAGAGAAGTCTGCAGAGGAGCCGAAGAGTCATAGCGTGTGGGCGGAAGCGCCGCGGCAGGATCAACTGGCGATTCTGTTGACGTCCCATGTAACGAGTGCGTGCCATCCGGTGACGAATGCTCTGGCGTTCGCCGCTGAATGTTGTCAGGATTCGCCGTCGCGACAGCACCCGTATCGGAGACAGGCACCTGAGCTTCTCCGCCGGCCCGTGCGGTAGTGGTAATTGGTATACTATCAGTCTTTTTGGTCTGTTTCTCAATCAGCGACTTGCGGCTGCTGTACGCGCGACTGATCTCATATGTTGACATACTCGATCCTGGCCATAGTTTAACCAGACGAGCATACGCGTCTTTTCGAGCCTGTTGCTCGCGATAGGCACCGTCCTTGCCGGTATTCTGACCTAAGCTATTGCGTAACTCATTGATATTTAATGTGAGAACCATGTACTGGAACAGGACGTGCTTGCTCAACGTCGTCCAGTGCCACCGCACCTGTGAGCCACCGCCGCCGCCACTCGACTCCTCGCCGTCCTTCGCACCAGCACGCACTGCAACTGGTATCCACCCCATATTCTTCTCGATCTGCTCGTCAACTCGAGCCTTAAGCCCCTCCTCGATTTGCTTTAGCTGCTGCTCCTTCCAAGTTAGCAGATCCTGACCCAGAAGCTTACTGACAATCTTACGGACAGTAGCCCGGTTGTATGGCAGTATGGCCGACAACCGATGGTAAATGTTAGTAGTAAACCCTACAATGTCTGTTGGAGTGCTCCAAGCAAATACACGGTGCTCAGACATATCCAGCGCAAGCATCTCCCTATCATACTCTAGTGCACGCGCCATTGAGAGTTCGCAAACTTGTCGCAGCGATGGCTTTAGTGAGGATGGAAATCTTTGCCGATTTGTAAACGCCTCGTTTTGTGTTGCCTGTCCCAGCTCAGCCAACGCTGCCTCAATTTCTGCCGTTGGCATGCGCGCCTGCGCAACCGCCTTAGAGTCGTCCAAGGTCATTGCATTTGACGAGACCGCTGCACTCGCCGCTGGAGTACCTGCGCGTCTGGGTTGCTGTGATTTACTTCCACCGCCTTCTTCTTTGCTCTTTGCTGCCACGGTTGCAGTTTCCAAAGTCTGTGACAAACCAGTCTTGTCGCTCTTCCCATTTCCAGTAACTCCTGTGCGATCACGATCAGGGATTGGCGGGTAGTGCTGCCGATCGTCTGCTGCGTTTGCAGGGGTTATGCCCGATGTGCTGGCTGACTTTGCTTGATCAAGCTTGCGACTGGAGCGTGCGCCTGATTTCCGACCATTGGATGGTATCTGGGCCGAGTCGCTGCCGCTTCGGCGGTGCTGTGTTTTCTTCTTACTTGTCGTGTCTCCGCCGTCACTCTTAGTGTTCAACGCACCGTTTCCCTTTTTACGACCCTTCTCTGTCTCCTTTGCTGGCTGCTTCTTTGTTTGTCTATTACGAGAACGTGCACCCTTGGTAGGAGCCTCAAACGACTCCTTCTCCGAGGCGCCCTCCTCTTCCTCTGACTCATTTAGTGGGCCGTAGTAAACAAAAAAGTCCTCCTCTTCATATCTGTCTGGATCATCCAGCGATTCGGTACTGGCATTTTCATCGGGCGCATGGCCATTCTCACCGTCCCCATTCGCCGCTCGCAATGCCCCATCAGCCGCCGCCACTACAGTCCCCACTCCTCGACCCTCCGATTCGCTATTGTTACCATCACCTTTTTTCCGTCGCCGCTTGCGCTGCTGTGTGCCTCCATAGTTGTGCCCGTTCATAAGCGTTAGTTCGCTATCGTCAATAAACGGGTCTTCAAGGTCGTACATATCGTCAGCAATTTCCTTCGCTCTACGCTTGGCAGCTCTCTTGCTGGCACCCTTTTCTCGCTCGCTTTCTTCGTGTAACTCGGCGTTCCGCAAAAGACGTGCAAAAAACGGGTCGTTTGCAATGGCTGCTGGCACAGAAGGTATTGCATTGCTTGTATAACCTTCCTCAGAGCTGTCTGTGCCTTCGCCATCCGAGGCAGCCTCCGACCCATGCTCTAACTCTTTGCCTTTGTCTTCGTCTTCGCTATCACCTTCCGCAAGTGCGCCCTGTGCCCAGTCGACAATTGTACATGCTCCAGGCCGCAACGGTACTGACACTTGCCGCGATCGATCGCTCTTTGCCGTCCGCCGTGGCCCAG
>JANBTM010000004.1:110960-122567 GCA_027578695.1 Coemansia sp. RSA 1365 | reverse complement strand
ATTAAAGGCAGTCGAGCTACGTTTGCAAAAAGACGCCATGTAGCTCGCACCAATCGGCTAGCTAAGGGTCAATGCACGTGCTGTAAGCAACATCACATCTGCAAGCAATCAGATAGCAAAAGGTCCATTGCAATGGTAACCTTTTCCATCTGACTGACCAAACTTTCATTAACAACGCTGTGTAAAATAAACGAATACGCGATAATTGTCAAACTTTAGGCACGTTGCGGTTATTTGACTAGTCTGTATAGGAAGTGGAATTGGTCAGGCAACATCAGCAAGCATATATTTTTGTCTGGAAACTTTGGATGTATTTTATTGTTTTCTACTTTAAATCAATTAAACAGAAATAGTTGCTAAAACAATACTGTGCAAAACAGATAACATTAAAAACATAGAAGCAACTGTCTAAAAACAACCCAGAAAAATTATACAAGCATTGTGTTCTAAACAGTGTTGAAGATATAAACATACACCCAATTATAGGCTTCATTGAGTGGCTGGTTTTAAGGAATGTAAATTTAAATACCAAGTTACATCAAAATAATACACACAGCACCATTACATACATGGTATTTAAACGACAATCTACTGCCTTGGTCAGAAGATAGCATGAACATTACTGATAGTCTACACTAGTTTATTCGCATTACAAGCACCCTAAGAAAATCAGCAAATGGCCTAAAACGCAGATATCACAACAACATTCAGAGTAACAGAGACCAATCTAAACCAGGAACAAGATTGCTTAACATATATATTTTAGATACTGTTGAGAACTTGTTTTTAAGAACAAAAGAAACAAAAAAAAGTGAACTAACACAGGAAGTGATGGTGTATTGGCTTGGTGCATGCTCATGCCTGGCTGCTCAGCAGAATGAAAAGAAGAAGATAAAAGGTGGTGTAGCAGTATGGAAGCAGAAAAATTGGTAGTAATGCACGCAGCACAAGGCAAATAAGCATATGCAAGGATGTTGTCTGCATCTGCTGCTACTGCTTATGCCCGGGCTGGCGCTGCTCAGACGCTGCTGGAAGAGCAGCATCCAAATGCCGACTTGATCTTAAACATAAAGCCGTGCTTCTCATGAGCGTGGCCGTTGTGGGCAGCGTGTGCATTTTGAGTCTGTGCGGTGACATTGGCGGCGTCGGTAGAGTGGTGCACGAGTCCGTTGATTTTGGCCATCTGTTGCGTGTCGCCTCCTGGAGATAGCGCCCCTGCGCCACGATCAGGTGTCTGCGCGTCGGTTGGGCTGAGCCGTTCGCGCGAGAGCTTTCCAGGTGTGTTAGACGCTGAGTGGTCCATGTTCGGCGTCGACTGTCTGTGTGCAACGTTGTCGTAGCTGCGCAGCGCCTGATTGGAAATGTGGTGGTTGTCAGCTTTGTACGCACCTGACGCACGCGGCTGGGCGGTCTGGCGCGCAGCTGCAACAGTCGCAGAGCTGGACTCGTAGCCGTGGCTGTTGAGCAGCCTCCAGTCATACATTCCGTCATCAGTCTCGCCGAGGTTGGCTAGCACTGCATCAAATAACCCGCGCAAGAAGTCGTAGTCGGGAGTCTCCTCGAACGCATATTTCCGTACGGTGGACAGGTAGATGCCAAACTCAGGCGGAAAACTCTCGCACAGTTCACGCACGCCAACCTGCTGCTTACGCTCGCCGATTTTCTCATACTTTTGCTTGTTGGTTGCCGCCTTCAGACCCTGCCAAGGCAGACTACCGCGCAAAAAGTACATAAACACGTGACCAAGGGCCTCCAGGTCGTCGCGCCGGGACTGCTCACGGCCAAGATGCGTGTTGATGCTCATATAGCGGGCAGTACCGCTGAGGCTTTTCCGCTCTCTGTAGGGGATGTGCTGCTGGGTCCTCGGGTCGCGGTACTGCTTGGCCATGCCAAAATCGACCATAAACACCATGTTGAACGACGGAGACCGCGGGTAGCCCATGAGGAAGTTGTCGGGCTTGATGTCGCGGTAGATCAGATTGTGTTCGTGGACGGTCTGGATGCGCGTGAGCATGTTCTTGGCCAACAAAGCCACAGTCTTAGTAGAAAAGCGCCGTCTGCACATGTCAAACAAATCCTCCAGGCTAGGTCCCAACAGGTCAATACAGAGCACGTTGTACAACCCCTCCTGACCAAAGTAATGCACATCAGGGATGCCAGGCTGCCCTGCTAGAATCCGGTAGCTTCGGTACTCGTCACGCAGTTGAGGTGCGTCAGTCTTCCGCATTTCCTAAATAGCAGAACGCAACATGAACAGGCGTTGTGTAATAAGTAAATTGAGCAGTGCAAATCAAGCTCATCAGAAAAACACAGCAGACCCAACACTAGCGTCAACTCGGCATAGCTGTTAAGCAGCGCAACCACAGGGAGAGCAGATAAGTAGAAAGGAGACCAGGGCCATAGAACAAGCGTATGAGCTTGACAAAAGCAAGGCGGGGAGGAGGGAGCAATGCAGGCAGCAGAATAAGCGCCACATATGGCAGCCCTTTTTCCACCTCTTCGTCTGGGGCTGCAAGAACAAGGGGCGCGTGCAGAACACAACAAACCGTTAAAGAAGGGGGTGGGTGGATACTTACAAATTTGATAGCAACGAGCTTGTTCGTGATCAGGTTGGTACCTATACGCAAAGAGTGACAAAGACACGCAGAATTAGCAGGCAAGTGGGGGTGCAGCAAAAAGGTAGCTCGACGCCAGAGGCTGTTGTTCGGCAGCAGCTGCAAAGGCAGGCCCGACGGCCAGACATGGCGCATGCAGACAGACACAAAGGCAATACGGCCGTCTGCTGCACAAGCGCGCGTGTGTTGAGTTGAGTTGCAAATATCTACCTTCATAAATGACACCAAAGCTGCCCTCGCCGATTCGCTTGCCGACACGGTAATGCACGCCGACAATGTTCGGGCTGGTGTGCGGAGTCTTGTTCTGACGGACGACCATCCTTTTGTCTGACACACGATACTTGTCGTGGTGCGTGGTCTGGTTCATCGCTCAATCGCCGAAAGAATAAGCCGCGCCAACCAACAGGTGTAGACAAAAATGCCCTATAAGACGTCTCAATAGCTGAGCAGGCTGGAATTACCAGAAGACCAAATGGGATCTAACAAATCGCAAGGCTTGCAAGCTGCAGAGGAGCAAATGCAGCTGCGGCCGTGAGGGTGAGGCACTGAAGAGAATTGAAGTACGTCCAGAAATGGATAGACAGATGCAATTGAAGCAGCTAGTTGGCAAAAAGGTACCAACGGAAAGAATTAAGAGATAAAAATAGCAGCTGTTGTGCGCCAGAAGCGAAATTGGAAAGGGAAGGGAAATAAAAGGCAGGCGAAGTAGGAGTGTGCGAAATAACAGCAAGGGAAGAAAGTAAACCAAGCTACGCGGAGGGAAGCGAAGCGCTTGGATTGGAAAGCACAAACGGCTCAGCCATATTTTCAACGAAGCTTGAAGCAAGGGTGATTTTGTGGATAACAACTGAAGATATTTTACAGCCCACACGAAAGCATGCACCGGAGTTTTCGCGGCAGTTGTTTGTATTTCCCATTGCCGCACTCATCCACTGATGCGCAAAGCCAGGCAGATCCACAAAGGATGAAGCCCCTGCCTCCTCCCGCACCTGCGTGGCCTCGCGGTTAGCTGACGGCACTGCACGCAGCTCTCGCGTACACACGCCCTTTTGCTCCGCCTCCCCCCGCTGCGCCATGTGCACGCAGCGGGGAGGGTGATTGCTTGGGTTGTCGCAGTGGCTGCCACACATAAACATATCCACAGAGCGGCGGTGCGCGTCTCGGCATTGGCGCCGTTCATTCAGACGCCTTGTCAAGTGGGGTGCGAAGATCTTATTTCCAGTTTCATACAGCGTGGATGCAACTCCTGGATGCGTCAGCTCCAGCAAAGCAACACTTGATGTTGTTGTTATTGTTGTTGTTTTATTTGTTGGCATTTCAAAAAGCAACATTGCTATTGTCCAAGACCATGTGTGTGCTAAGCACCACAGCCGTTTTGGCCGGCGCCCACGCCCAGGGCCCGTGCACGCAAACAGAAAGCGGTTAC
Organism: Coemansia sp. RSA 1365; assembly: GCA_027578695.1. Taxonomy (NCBI): domain Eukaryota; kingdom Fungi; phylum Kickxellomycota; class Kickxellomycetes; order Kickxellales; family Kickxellaceae; genus Coemansia; species Coemansia sp. RSA 1365. The sequence goes on along the minus strand of JANBTM010000004.1, from coordinate 118,526 downwards.
TACCAGATCAAAAGCAGATGAGGCGGGTGCTATCAGACCAGGCCAGGGACAGACACGCCGAGTACTGTCAGATCGAGCTAAAAACAGTTGAGGCGGCTATGACTGGGGCACAGCTGGTACATCCTCATACTGGCTGTTGACAGTGTGAATGCGGAGCGACCCGCTCTCGCCGCCAGCAAGCAGCAGCGAGCGGTGCCAGTCCAGCGCCAGCAGCTTCTTGCCTTTGTCAGCTTCACGTGCAGGCATCACGGTATACAACGGCGTGCGGCTGCGGATGTCCCAGACCTTCACGGAGCTGTCGTGCGAAGCAGACGCGAGCAGGTGGGCGGAGCCGGGTGCCCATGCAACGCTGGTGACAGGGCCGCGGTGACTGGCCAGACGCATACTGACTACTGAGCCATCGCTTGCACGTGGATCCCACAGGCGCACACAACGATCGGCGTTACCCGTGGCCACCAGACGCGAAACAGGTGAGTGAGCGAGACCCAGTACTACGGCGTCACATAGGCTGGTAGCCACATTGACACCTGACGCAACATCCCAAGTGCGCAGCGAGTGGTCCCAGCCACCCGAGAACACCTGCTCCTCATGGCTGGCGTCAAAGCACACGCTGGACACTGCGCCTACATGCCCGCTGAGCGTGCCAATAGCCGCCTTGCCCGGCACGTCTGCGCCGCCGCGCTGACGCTTCACTGCTGGTGCAGCCGCTGTCTGCTCGGCCTCTGCTTGCGAAGGCGCGGCCAGGCTCCAGAAGCGGATGGTGGAGTCGGCAGACGCCGTGACAAAGTGTGTGTTGCCTGCGTTAACCGCCACCGCTTCTATGCTGTCTGTGTGGCCGCGCGCCGCGTACAGTGCCCGGCGTTTGCCTCCCTTTGTCCCCCATGCAATCGCCGTACGATCTTGCGATCCCGAGACTGCCTCCACGCGGCTTTTCTTTGCTGCGACCGGTGCTACCGCTGCCACGCACTTCACCGCTGATGAATGACCACGTAGCTCGCTTTCGCAGTTGTTCTGCGCGTCCCATACCCGCACCACGCCGTCATACGAGCCCACCACAAAGCGCTCTGTCGAGATTGCCGCCACCGAGCTGATCCAGTCGTCGTGGCTGTACGATGCAATCTCCGTCGGCGGAAGCATCGACTCGACGTACTCCAGCGTCAGTATGTTTTCTGCAGATTGTCCATGCTCCTTCAGGTAGTTGCCGATGCTCTCGCGCAGGAACTGTCCATCGGCCAGAAAGTCAAAAGGAACTGGTGTCTCGTGCCCAAGTAAGTGGTTGACTATCTCCGACAGCCCGTAGCGCTGCAATTGCTGAGGTACAACTATTGCTGTGTCCGGAACCTCGTACTTCTTCTGCTTTGTCACTAGCCGGATCTGCATCTGTGCCTCGCTAGCCGTATCCATGTTGTCGCTGTGTGTTTTCGCTTTACCGTCACGCGCTGTATGTCTATGCTCTGCTACTAAATAATTCTGCACCTGCGACCTCCTTCGATCTGTAGCAAGTTTTAGGGTCCTTCTTGCTTCTGTTTTTTGTAAAAGCTGCTTGTAAAAAATTGTGTTGCTGCCAAACTGAAGAGCACACAAGTTTGATCACGAAAAAAAAAAAAAAAAAAAGTTATGCCAGGGCAGTGGATTGTTGGCCGACGATCCGTTGATCCGGATCAGACGGAAAAATCGAACTGGCGAGCACTTGTGTGGAGAACACAATGGTCGTACCAAAGGTGCTGCGGGGAAACAGAGATGCGGCAGCACCGCAAGCATGTTGCCTGGAACAGAGTCAGTACCCCAGATAAATCTAAAACTGGCCAGCTGCCATTTCCACACCCCACCATCCATTAAGTCTGCCACTATTAACCAATATTGCCAATGTCATATAGCGTGCCTCATGGCGTTAACGCGTTCTGGTCTGATTTGAGATTGTAATCAATGTTGCCTGGAACCGCACATAATAGGCGGTGCCTACATAATTCAAGTTACATAGAAATATGGTTGCTACATCTCCACATTTAGTGTCTAAAGAGCAAGGCAGGTGCCACCGCCCTTCATCTCTTCCTCAAACTATTGATGCCCACCTGGTTTGTAGATTTAAAGAAAATAGTCGTCGTTAACTTACTAGTGCTAAACCTGCTTGGCGTATAGTAGTGCTCGAGAAAGAGTCAACTATCTAGCTAAAGCATTAAAAAGCTAAGCTGCTATATTCTCTACTGTGTCTGCTTGTGTCGTATCCTCAAAGCCATCAAGAAAAATGTACCCGGGGAGAGATTCGATCTACTCACCAACATCCAGCTCTAGAGCACATGGAAGCGGACGCCACGGACACGGGCGTAGAGGCCATGGCTCACCTCCGACAAGCAGACGGCATGGCAGATCATATTTCATGGAGCACCAGGACAGCTACCACGATTACCCACGCCGCAGCCCACCCGTGTACCCACGCAGGTCAACTGAGCATGACGCCGATCGCTACGGGTCGCGCAGCTCTATTCGTCGCTCGCGAAATGGACGCATGATCCCGCGTGCGCCGTCATTTGGGCAGCGCCCAAGACGCGCATCTAGCATGGCATCGAGCAGAATGTCGCCCCGCTTGCCGTCCACCATGCTGAGCCCCAGACAGACATCTACACTGCATGGAGGCAACGCAAGCGAGAAGCACATGCTGCCGCCCTACGAAAGCTCGTTTAGCCGCATCCTAGATGACATGGACAGCGAAGATGAGCTGGTGGCAATGGAACGCTCGCGGCGTATCCGACGCATTGTCAAGTACTCGGCATATGCGCTTATAGGCATGTTGATTATTCTGGCGTGCGCGCTAACTGGGTACTTTTTGTCGCCACGCACGCCCGCGGTTGTGCTCCACGCAGTCAACTCACCAGACAGCTCGAGCGCTAGCAAGTTCAAGCTGCAAGGCACCAAGATGCAGTTCCACGTAGAGCTGGTATATCGCGTCCAGAACGATAACTACTTTGAAATGTCTGTTGACGACATCAGCACGGCACTGTTCTGGCCAGACACCAAGTTTGCGCTAGGAGGCGGGCGCCTCAGCGATATACGTGTACCGTCAAGACGAACCGTTGAAATCACTATGCCAATCGCCATTAGATACGACGTGAAGCGTGGCCCGCCACCGATCCTTCTTGGCATGGTCGAGAGCTGCGGATTGCACGACTCAGGCATTGGCGAGATCAACCTGGAAGCCGAAGTGCAAGCTGACTTCCATACCAAGATGAAGCAGTCCACCGTTCAGACCGGCAGACAAGGCATCTCCATCAAATGTCCGGTGCGCCGCATGGCAACGCTGCAGGTCGACGACGGCACTTCAGGCAACCTGGGTGACATTGTCCGCACACTCAACGCGTAGGTTTAGCCTGCAAAAATAGAAGTAAAAAAAAGAAAGAAAAAGAAAAAGCTCGGGCCTCAAGAACCGATCAACCATTTTCCCTTAAACTTTAACCTTGTCTTCAGTCAGCTTTTTGTTTTTCATTTTTTTTTTTTTGCACACTAAGGTCATTTTCTTTTATTTTTAACGCGCGCAAAGCTTTTTTATACTTTTGTCTCAATTGCTGACACAGAATTTCGAGGCTGGATGAGTGTTATAGATTTGACATTTGACGACGACGACGGAAGCGTAGACCGCAGGCCAGACGTTTCTATGGTGTCAGACACTCTGGATCCAAGTGGTCCATCGTTATCCAGACCCGAGGTACATGAGGTTGACAATGATATTACCGTCTCACCAATTGTGTTCCAAATAGCCAGCCACCCTCCAACGCGCAAGCGAAAGCGTCCAGGAACACAAGCACTAGAAGAAGCAGAGCCCGCCATGGATGTTACTAACAACAGCACTCAGATGACTGTATCACAGAGCGAGCAACTTCGGAGCCAGCCGTTGCAGAATGAGTCTATTGTCATTGATGTTGAGGACAGTCCATATCTCAGCAGCGACGACTCACAGGCAGCAATTATAGAGGTAGACAGCGACCAAACATCAGAAAAAGCAATGTCTTTTCCGCAGCAGCGGGGCGCTGCCTCCAACTCTGGCGGGTCTCAGATACAGCAATCATATATGCAACTCGACAGCTATCAGGCCCAACGACCGCCAGCAAAAGTGGCAGCTGCAACAACAACAACAGCAACGTTAACTGTTCCATTTAGTAACCACACACAGCAGACCTCTCAGACATTTGGCACAACGGGGCAAAGTGCACCTGTCTCTTTACAGAGTCCGGGACCTTATTTAGCACAGGGAGCGAGTCTTGGGCGAGGGACTTCAATGACATCAACTCCTGCAGTAGGCACAGCGCCTGGCCCATCAAACGGAAGTGTGTCATCGGGTCACATGCGCATGATTGGACAGTTGCGGGCGGTGGCAGTGATCTCAACAGGCTCTGTACACTACCGCCAGGGCAGCTCTCTGCAAGTGCCGACTACGCTGCGCAACCGACAGGGGTCTGCACAGGAAGTGGAATTGTTTGATAGCGGTGGGTTGTTGATAGGAACGCTAGAGCAGTCAGTCACAAAAGCAATATTTGCTATGCAGATGAGCGGTTATATCAGAGTCATGGGCATGACCGCTGGTCCTCTGCGGGGCAAGTTCGTATCGCCAATTCTACTATCATTCTATGCGAGCGAGCAGTTGGCGCTTGGTGTGATCAGAATATTAGAGCAGGCAGGCCTTTACCTCGATCAGTCGGCCACAGAGACGCAGAGCACACTGCGCGAGCTCAATACAGACAGCAACGCGCTGACAGCAGGGATGAACTACATTGCACATCACCCCACGCGCGACGAAGACGGGCTGATGACCGGACGCGACAACTCGGACGGCTCGCTTCCCAGTGTCTTTGCTGACATGAACTTCACGGTAAACCGGTTCAATGGGGAAGGGGGAGGAGAGGAAATACCCAAGCCCAAGTTCCGGTATAGGCAGATTGCACTACCGGAAAGCATGCGTGTAGTCAAGCAGCCCGAGCAGGCGGTAGAAGACTCCAAGACAAGACTTGCGGATATAAAGTCGACATTTGTGACTCTACTTGATCTACCAGAGGCAGATGCGCCGGCACAGATTACCACGGCGCTACGGCGGCACCAGAAACAGGCGCTTTATTTCATGGTCCACCGTGAAACGGAGGGCGTGGACGTGGAAAATCCTAACGTAATCGACATCGATGGGGATCTGAGTTTTCCCAAGCTGTGGCTGATGTTGCAGAACAGCGGGCAGCCGGCGAACAACGTGTATCGCCATGCGCTGGTGAATGTCCGGTGTGTTGGTCGGCCTCGACCGCTGCTGGGCGGGATTCTAGCCGATGACATGGGGCTGGGCAAGACGCTGGCCGTACTTGCCCTTGTTGTTAAGCTTCCGCCCGTGCATCGCCTCGGCTCAAGGTTAAAGTTTACTGACGGCATCGCGAGTTCCACGCGCAACCAGATAGTGGGTTGTCGAGGAAAAGGCGCTGTCAGGCCAAAAAGTGGTCTGAGTCGCAGGCGCACTCGGCTGCTGCATAGGGTACGCGCTGGCAAGAGCCAGCAGAAGCTAGCGGATCATGGCTCGGAAGTTGGTAGTAGCAACGACAGCGACAGCGACTCGTTTACTGCGCTTCGTCCGACAAAGCGCATCCGACGAGACCGCGGGTCTGCATCCAACCCCGACGCTGTGACGGGCAACTCGGCGAGTCGTGTAGCTTCACAGCCCCCGATTGCAGTGTTAAGCGACTCAGAGGACTTGACGGACGATCCACTTGAAAGCGCGCTGCGAGCCACGCGAAAAAGACACAGGTTGGGCCGAGGAATTCCCGAGGTGGTGATTACACGCAGAAGTAATACGCCAAAAAGTAGCGACTCAGATTTGGATCTCTGCCAGAATAGCAGCACCGATAGCAGCTGTAGCGACTCGGATGGCGAGGCAGATAGCGTTGACATTGGATACGTCTCTGACGGACGGCCGATGACGCCGCCGCCCGAGTTTGAAAACATGGCGACGAAGCGAAAAGACGAGTGCGAGCGGCGGTTCAGCGAAAACTATCGTGGGCGCTACGCCGGCGGTACGCTGATTGTGTGCCCACTGTCGACAATGGGTAACTGGGAAGAGCAGGTGGCGACGCATGTGCGAGCGCGGGCGCTGAGTGTTCACGCGTATCACGGACACACGCGCTGCAAGAACCCAAAAAAGCTGTGCCACTACGACATTGTGCTGACGACATTTAACGTGCTGCAGGCAGAGTATGCGCGTGAGACGCGGCAGCTACTGGTTGAGGATCACGGCCCGGCAGTGGAAGGCGCTTCGCGGCTTGTAGACAGCAGCTCTGAGGAGGAGAGTAGTACCAAGCTGTTCCAGGTGCCCGACGATCCATACGTGTCGCCGCTCCTCGCCGTGCGCTGGCATCGTGCGGTGCTAGACGAGGCGCACAACATTAAGGAGCGGCGCACAATTTCTAGCATTGCAGCGTACTCGCTGCACGCTGAGCGCCGCTGGTGCCTAACGGGCACGCCGATTCAGAACCGTCTGGACGATTTGTACAGTCTGCTGCGCTTTCTGCACGTAGCGCCAGTGGACAACTGGCGTGTGTGGTTGACGTACATTGGAGCGCCGTTTCACAAAAACATCCGTGCACTGGCCGCCGACGGCGAGCATATGGAGGAGGGCAACATTGGCGCCAACCGCGTGCAGCGGCTGATGCAGTCTATATGCCTGCGGCGCATGAAGCGGCAGATTGACGCAAAGACCAACCGCACAATGATCGAGCTGCCGCCCAAGTTCGAGACCGTGCGCTGGCTGAATCTGGCCGACGGCGAGCGCCGCCTATACAGCATGGCCGAAGGAATTGCCCGCAACAAGTTTTCTAACATGTCGCGGAATGGCACGCTGCTCAAAAACTACATCCATATCCTCAAAATTATTCTACGCTTACGCCAGCTCTGCACACATCCACGCTTGTGGTCTGACGAGAAATGGCACGAGGCTCAGACTCTGCTGGCTGACAATGCCATTTCCGGCTCGGGGCAGCCAGATGCCGCCGCTTTGCGTAACTCTACTGGGTCGTCGCGTTCCAATAGCGAACCCCGCGCCAAACGCGAGCGGACGGCAGCAGCGCCTGATAGCAAGCCAAAGCGCGAGTCTGTGTTGATTGATCCATGCTCGATTTTCCCCGCAAGCCACGCTCCGTTCTTTGACAGGTGGGCTGATCAGGCGCGGGCGCATGGCGTTCAGACCAGGTGCGACTTTTGCCAGGGCTACGCTGTTCCGTCAGCGTTGCTGCAACAGCGGGACTTTTTTGCTGCTACCGACTATCCGGGTGCCGCCGTCACAAAGTGTATGCACATAATGTGTGGCCAGTGCCAGATTGTCCTCTTTGGCGCTGCACCAGCCACGCTGCAGGAGGAGGCGCAGATGCGCACCAACCCAGCCATGGCTACACCGAGTGAATGCGTGCTGTGCGGCGATCTGCTTGGTCTCGCCGACATTATTCGCATTCCGGCGCAGCATCTGTTTAGGGCTATTTCAGGACCTACTGGCGCTTCGGTATCGGCTGCGGCTGCTAGATCGATTTTGGCTGCTGCTGCGAGCCCAGT
>JANBTM010000004.1:49557-110860 GCA_027578695.1 Coemansia sp. RSA 1365 | reverse complement strand
ATTGAGGTGCTGCTGCTTTCGCTGCGCGCTGGCGGCGTGGGACTCAATTTGGTGCACGCCACACACGTGTTCCTGATGGATGCGTTCTGGAACCCCAGCGTCGAGAACCAGGCTATCGACCGCATTCACCGCCTCGGTCAAAACGCTCCCGTTACCGTCACGCGCTATTTTATCAAGAACAGCATTGAGGAGAAGATCATGATGCTGCAGCGTCGCAAAGCCAAGATTGTCGATATCTCGCTGATGGACAGCTCTCGCACTGCACGCCCCAACGCTGACGCGTCCTTTGGCGACGTCACAGACTCTGAAGAGATGCTTGCCATTACCACTGGCACCCACTCGCGCCAGCAGCGTCTGAACGACCTTAACTTGCTGTTGGGCTAATTTTTTTTGTCGCGTGACGCATGCACTTGTATCGCGACGCGCGCTGGACGCGTTGTCCGGCTCGGCTCGCGTTCACTGAATGCGTTTCTCTTCCTATGCCATGTTTTCCCCCTGACTGCGTTCTTCGTCCACACACCTTCCCTCTTTTTCTTAGTTAAAACTCCTATTGTCGTTATTCTCGCTTTCTTTTTTTTGTCGTGTGCTTCTTGTGTATATTATAAAAGGGCGTCAAGTACGCTAAACAATACGGGAAAAGGTCATAATGGCTCTTAGTGAAATTACCCTGCGTGCCAACAATAATAACTGCCCCAGCAGCAGAGGCGTGTCGCAGACGCGTCAGACCACTCTCTTTGACGCGCTTGGTATATCGCAAAGGAGAAACAAGAGACTGCGCAGACCACAGTGTCCGGGCGATGGACAGGAGAACATATCTCCAGACGACGGTAACGACGCCAACACCACCGCAATCGCTGCGAAACGGATCCGTACCGACGCGCCAATATGCACACCGCCTATTCAGAACTTGCCGCCTAGAAGAACTGCTTGGTCTGCAGCGGCAATAGGTGGTACTCGCGGGCTTTACAGCCCCTATGCGGCGCTAAGAACAAGGCAACACCATGCTGTTGGTCCTGGCTGTATTTCTACGATTGGCAGATTTGCCGCAATGGTATCACCAGCCGCAGCAGTGTTTCGACTGTACACTGATGCCGACCCTCAGCTTAATACTCTGCCACTTGCCTGTAAGTATAGCAGCGCATCTGGCGCTCAAGGGGGTAAGTTGGCGCTGGCCGATGAAGGCGGCCATGTCAGCATTTTCGACACGCTTAACATTGATACTGCCGAATCGGCAGCCGATGCTGGGCTGCAGCCTATTGCACGCTGGAGGGCCCACGACAACGCGGTTTTTGATGTTGAATGGAGTGCAGACAACACGCAGGCCGTCACGGCATCCGCCGACGAGTGCTGCAGTCTCTGGGACATAGAGAGCCAGCGGCAAATTGGTTCGTTTATTGGTCACTCGCAGACAGTGCGCGCTGTCAGCTGGAGACGCGAAGATCACCACTGCTTTGCAACCGCGTCGCGAGATGGTGCGGTGATGATATGGGATGTGCGTTGCAACAAGACACGATGCGAGGAAGGTTATGCCCATCGCCCGGTTAATATTATTAACCGCGCGCACTATGGTGTCTGGAGCACGAAGCTTTCTGCGCGCGGCAAGAAGCATATTACTGGCGGCAGCGTTACAGCCATCCAGCACCTACGCCACAACACTCATCTCATCGCCTCGGCCGGCTCCACCAGCGAAGTTGTCAAGTACTGGGACGTGCGCATGAAAGCTGCGTCTCGCGCCTCTGCGCTGCCGACGCCCGTCGCATCATCACTTCTTTTATCATCAACAAGACGCTCTAGAGGCACTTCGTCGTTAGTTCTGGATTCTGATGGAACACGACTATACACTGCATGCAACGACAACCGGCTCTATGTACACAATGCGATAACTCCAGGACTTCCAATTGCGCAGCTTTCTGCACCCGAGTTTGAGTGCCAGAGCTTTAATATTGGATCGGCCGTGAGCCCCTGCGGAAGGCACATTGCTGCTGGTTCTTCCAATGGCAGCGTGGTTGTGTGGGAGCTTGACAGGTTTGGTTACAACAGTAGCGGGAGACGTGCTGTGTTACAGGGACATGCAAAGGAGGCTGGGTGCATTGCTTGGTATCCGGGCAAAGACAGAACACAGCTGGCGACGTGTGGCGACGACGGTATTTTGCGCATCTGGGAGGAGGACCAAATTCTTGCTGATTCTGCTCGGACGGATCCCACTAAACGTTTCTTCTGGGGCACTTCGCAAGTGCATAGTCCTAAACAGCCGGCACTATAAAAATTCACAATGGCTTGCCATTCTACCAGGGCCAGCAAAGACCCTCAAAACAAAATGAACATAGATAACTTGCGCTACTTTGACATTTACATCAAACACAAGATAATACAACCTACTGATAATCGCAAAAAAAAAAAAATAGCTACGAAGTGCTTATACGCTGATGGTCGTCAGTGTCAGTGGCTTTGTAAGTTTGATCTAACGTCTTGATATCCTTAACAAGGCTCGCAATCGACGATAGAGCATTGAAAGTCGTTGCATTGAAACCATGTTTTGAGCGCTTAATAATATCTGCCAACGTGTCGGCAGCCAACTGGGCAGCAATGGCAGGATTCTCGTAGCCATCAGCCCCAATCAGCTCCTCTTTTCCTGGGCCACATCGGCTACCAGACTCAGTGGCGGTCCTGAGCTCCGGCGTAATGCCCGTCGAAGGCCTAGGCTTGCTAGGCCGCCTAATACTTAGAGACTGGGAAGGCGATGATGTGATTCTTGTGAGCTTCTCTTCGATGCTGACCATAACGGCCTCCATGCATGTAAACTGCGATTCCAGCTCCACAACTCGTGCTAGCAGCTGCTCAAAGATACCTGCCTGCTCATTATCGGCAGCTCGGACAAGTCTGCCCTGCAGCTCTGAAGGCGCAAAATACGGCATTTGCGGAGAGAATTGCTTTACCGGGAGTGTTTTTTCACGTCCGCTCGCCGCAGCAGACAAATCGGCAGCAGAGGTATTGGTGTTTGGAATAGTGCGTTCGGGCAGCGCCGGGCCCTGGATGATGGCCTGAGCTATTGACTGGTTTCGCGGGTGGTAGTTCTGTCTGGAATGGTCCGTTGTCTGGTTATGCAGCCATTCAGCAAACGTCTGATCGGTGACCGACCGATTTTTGCTTACTACCCCGGATGACTGATGGTCTCCCGCACTAGCCTGATCATCGCCAAAAAGCAAATGTTTGCGCATGTCAATTTCGCTTACCTCATCTGACTGACGTCTAGTTCCCTTAAAGGGCTCTTCGGAAGGCCAAGTATTTGGTACAATCTGCGCAGTATCAAACGAGCCTGTCCCAATGCTGGCTGAGATATCAGCTGCAGCCGACGAGGTCATTGGAGACAATTTTCTTGAGCAGACGTGTGGCTTTATCTGGTCTGTGGTAGAGGCGCTTACAAATGCCTCCATGCTGACTTTTGGTGGAAGGCCTGCCTGTTCCTCTGAAGGGCGTGATGTCAGGTCACTGACAATGCTTCCGTCGCGGGCAATGGTAACCAATACAGGCGAAACCGCGTCACTGGTCTTTGCTATGTGGCGACTGCGCTGCGTGTTTCTACGACCAAGAACTTGGAACACTTGTGGCTGCCCATCTTCATCACCAGACGCAGTGCTAATGCGGTTGTGCCTGGTAGTATCCTTCACCTGATAGGGATCGCCACTATTATCCTGTAAATTTCCAGAAGTAACATCTGTGTGTGCATATGACATATCCTCGCTTCCAAAATGGACCGGCATCGGCATGCGGAACGCATTGCTGGATTGCGCCAGGGAGTTGGGAGAATGAGAGAAACGCGCTGTCTGACTGCAGCTTACATCTGCGCCAGCATTGTCTGGTGTTTCGGAATCTGTCAATTTAACTGCTGGTTTGTTAGCTTTTTTTGCGGCATGGTCCTTTTGGTGTGTTCGATGTTTTGATCTGTGGTAAGAGCGAGACTTTTCTTTCTTGTGTGTTCTGGAATGCTTCTTGCTTGGCTTTTCCTGACCACACAGTATATCAAAGAGGTGTGGCATATCGACGCCCTGGAGTAGTGAGCGAGAGCGAACAGGGCTTAGCGAAAGCTTGTCCTTTGTTGGCGCCCGCGTATGCATGTCCGAGCTGTTGCGCAGGTCAACATTTATCTGATGAGACTGCGGCACAGAAGGACGTCGGCGATGGCTCTGTGGTTGTCGACGATCTAGAGTTTCTACAGCGTTCCCACCATTAGCCTTGCGTGCGGAGGTGTCTGGGCTAGTGCGGCGCCTAACAAGAGTGGGGCGTTTCTTTTTGCTATGTTCTTTTGGTGTTGCATTGACATTTGTAGAGCTGCGCGTGGCTTTTGGTTTCTTGCTATGCGAAGTGTGCTTCAGATTACTTTTGTGAGAGCTTTGCTTGGGTTTGCCGCTATGCGAACTGTGTCTAGGTTTGCTGTTATGCGAGCCGTGTTTGGATTTGCCGCTATGCGGGCTGTGGGATTCATAAGAACTGTGCTTTGACTTTACAAACAGATCAGCAAGGCTCCATCGCTTTGTGCGTGATTCAGTACGAAGTTCTTGAGATACACCGCCACCTGTTTCTTGTCTGCGGGCCATTGTTAGATGCAGCAGCAATCTCAGAACCAGCCCTTTGGAATGTGGCTTTGTATTTCCTCAACGGGGCAGATGTTATTCAGCAGAAACGGTTAATAAATGCTGCTGTAACTTTGAAGCAGTCGTCTACAAGTTAATTAAGGTGATATCTGCATGCGCCAGCGCAAACAGAAAATTCCAAGCGCAAAAGGATATATAAAAAATAAGTAGAACTAAAAATGCGGTAGAAGACAAAAGAGTAGTTGGAGTTGGCGCCTTGCGCGATCATCATAGCCGAGTCAAATCGCCCACCTCTATAGCGTATAAAAAGGAAGGCAGGCGCGAATGAATGAACGGGAGTGGTCAGAGAGAGCGGAATGCTCGGCGCGGATGTCAGCAGGGGAGTGGGGATTTCGCAGGATGCGTGTGTGTCTCCCCCAATTACCTGGAAGTGCATACAATTTCTGGGCCAGACCTTACTACACAGAAGCAGCATATTCTAACTACCTGTCTTATAACCTTGCCACAGTCTTTACTGTATGAGCGATAAACGTTTTGAGCCCAAGATGTGACCTGATCCTGCTTCTGTTTCTTCCGCCGATCCTTCCCGATCCATATCCCAATCTGAAGCATTGGAATCGCAATGTTGCTGCTGTTTTAAACATTTGGCATATCCTATTTAGCTTGCATAAGGAAAAGGGATTTCTGAGAGTTTTTAGCATGGGAATACTGTGTTCTCTGCTGATCAGCAGCAGGAAGAGCACCAAACAGCCCAAGACGCAGACATCACAACAACGACATTCAAAGTAATCATCACTACTCAATTTCAGGAACATGTTTTCTTAATGTATTCTTTTAGACTTTGAATACTAGTAACCGATAGCAATAACTAGGCTATGGCAATACGAAAAAGAGGCTGCTTATTTACGTTTCTTTCCGTGTGTTTTCTTCTTGCCTCGGCTCTGCTGCTGCTGCTTCACTATGCCGCTGCCAGCCTTCACCTTTGAAGCAGGTTGCGCCTCGGGCTTTTCGCGCTTGGGAAACATTGGTGCAAGCCCTTTAACTTCCTGAGCACGATGGGACGTGCTTTGAGCCAGTTGCCGGTGCAAATTTGCTATTCTCCTTATGTCGTCGAGCTTCTCGGTGCGAATCTGAACACACGTGGCATCGTCGGTGACCTTTAATATTAGTGCTGCATCGCTGTTGCGGTACTTGATGGTGTACCGTGCCTTGTTTGCGGCGCTAGAAAACAGTTCTACCGCTGCCGTTTCAAATGCATCCCAGCTGTCGTAGTAGACCATGGCGAGCGGAAAAAGAGATGCAAATGTGTCGGTGGCAGTTCTCTGCACCACGCCAACACAAGGCAAATGCACCATCTTGTCTGTTATTTCAGACGCAGTATGGGCGGGATCAGTTGCCCGTCGCGTTTTTCAGTTTGAGGCGGGTTAGGTGTGCAAATCCGTCACAGCCAACATGCTCTCCTTCCTGTCCCGCTTTCTGACCATCTAATATTCTGTTTAACTCAAATTACCTCTTGCCGACGCCAATGAAGTTCAGCGACGCGTCGTTTAGGATCGGCTGCACGGTGGTGCTTGCGTATCCAGATGCTACGAGGGCTGCTGGGTTTCGTGCTGCGCTGGCGCTTTGGACAAAACTTGCAGGCAGCGGACCAGAAAATAGTACCGTCTGCACCGCAAGCTTTAGCTTCAAACCCACGGAGATTCTACTGCCGCGGGACGTACCCGGGATCAGTATTTCTTATGAGCGTAATGAGACTGGTAGCATCGATGAGATTCCTGTTGTTTTTGCTACATTGGAGAGCCATCCGGAGCTGACATTCTGCTTTGTCAGCGGTCTTCCAGCGGCGGAACATATACCAGAGCTTGTGGATGGTATAATTACTCTGTTTGAGCAGCATAATGTCGAGAACTTGGTGGTTCCTGTGGCGGCGGACGTAAGCTGCGCAGATAAAGAAAGTAAACTCTGGGTGCAGTATCCAGCAGCATCCATGGACTCTGCCAAGCTGCAAGGTCCGCTTACCGAGCTGAAACAGCTCCCAAAGAGTGCAGAAACAGCTGATACCTTTTTCTCAGTTCTTAGCAACATTATGAGTGCTTCGACGGTTGGTGATGTCGCACTACTGATACACGCTGACAAACGCCCTGCGGGCAGCCGATATCAGCAGAACGTGGTGTTTGGCGCCGAGTATGCCGATGCCAGCGATACAGGCATTGTGCGTACGCTGGTTCGGGCGTTGTCTGCAGCGACTGGGATGACCGAGATCGCTATTTTCACCGAAGAGCTACCGTCTGCTGAGACGGAGCGCGTGCGGCTGGATGTCGATCAGCTTGCCAAAACCCTGGGGACTTTTGGCTGAGGACGAGCTTTTCTGTTTTTCTTTTACTGCTGAGCAGATAACCGAAATATAGCGAGCATTACGGTTTGGACATGCCTTCTTTATCTTGATGCGCCATACTGTGTTTGAAGACTTCCATGGCATCACACCCCAACATCTTGCATGACTACAAAATAGAGATACAAGTGCCGACTGCCTCTTTTCTTCTTCCGCTCATAGCCACATTTTACCATTTCATATTTGAGCATTAACACGAATTTACGCATCTTCTGCATAGCCGCCAATTATACACTGTAGCAGGAAGCAGAAGGGCAACAGTAAGCGCCTAACATGTCGTTCAAGGGCAAGGAGCCGAATGTGACGGCGGCCGGCACCAATATCAGTGTCGGGGCTGATGGGCTGACGGCAGAGGAGCGGCTATATCAGGAGACAGTACACCAGCTGCAAAAAACGTACTCAAAGAAGATCAAGCCGCTGGAACAGGCATACTGCTTTGAGGGCTTCCATTCAGCACCACTGACATCGCAGGACATTGGGTCGAAGCCGATGATTCTGCTACTGGGACAGTATTCGACAGGGAAAACGACGTTTGTAGAGTACCTTCTAGGCGAGTCATACCCGGGAGCACATGTGGGGATTGAGCCCACAACGGACGGCTTTGTCGCGATCATGGGTGGCCCAGAGCCAAAGGTGATTCCAGGGCACGCGGCGGCAGTGTCCGGCGATTTGCCGTTTTCGGGACTGACAAAGTTTGGCACAAAGTTTCTGTCGCGATTCCAGGTGGCGCAGCTAAACAATCCGCTGCTGTCGAATCTGACGCTGATCGACACACCGGGGATTTTATCGGGCTCCAAGCAGATCCAGCGTGGGTACGATTTCATTTCGGTGATCAACTGGTTTGCAGAGCGGTCTGACCTGGTTCTGCTGCTGTTTGACGGGTACAAGTTGGATATATCGGACGAGTTTAAGGGCGCAATCCAGTCACTGCGTGGCCATGAAGACAAAGTGCGTGTGGTGCTAAACAAGTGCGACCAGATCAGCCAGCAACAGCTTATGCGCGTGTACGGTGCGCTGATGTGGTCGCTTGGAAAAGTTATTCCGACACCCGAGGTCAATCGGGTGTACCTGGGCTCATTCTGGCCCAAGTATAAGACGCCAGTTGGCGCCATCTACGAGGACAATCTGGACTTACTAGCCAGCGAGCAGCGAGATCTGCTGCGCGACTTGCGCAGCATTCCAAAAAACGCCGCTGTGCGCCGTGTCAACGAAATAGTCAAGCGGGCGCGTCAGGCACGCGTTCACGCGCACATTATTGGTTATCTGCGTAGCGAGCTGCCGTCGATGTTTGGCAAGAACAAGAAGGCAAAGGCCATGCTTGATGATCTACCCGGTGAGTTTCGCAAGATACAGATCAAGTACAACCTGCCACCCGGCGACTTTCCCAACCCGGAGGCATTCCGCCAAGATCTCGACGCGTTCAAGATAGCCGACTTTAACAAATTCAGCCAGCGCCTGGTTGCCAACGCTGATGACGCGTTGTCGGCAGACTTTCCGCGTCTTATGCAGCGGTTTCCCTCTCATGGTCGGTCTTCTGCCGAGTTTGGGTTTCCCGATGTCGAAGACGATGTTGCTGAGGGCTCCGAGTTTAATAACAGCCGCACCAGCGGTTTCCACAATAGCCGAAAATCGCAGACACCAGTTCCGCACATGACACAGCTTGTGGCACATCCGCCGCCGTATTCGGCGCTGTCGGCTGCCAACTCTTCAAGCAGTAGGAATCCGTTTGGCGAGGACACTGACAACAACCCGGGCATACTCCGCTTCCGAACGCTGTTCGAGGGACTTTGCGACCCGAAGCGCAAGATGCTACCTGCAGCCGCTGCTCGAAACGTGCTTGCCGACTCGGGTCTGCCGACCGAACTGCTACGTGAAATTTGGAACATTGCGGATTGGGATATGCGTGGGGAGCTTGACCAGGTGCAGTTTGAGGTTGCAATGCGCATTTGCGAGCGTCTGAAAAATAAGGAGCCCCTTGACAACTCCCGCCAGCAGGTTTTCACCGAGCTTGGACTTGTCAACCGGCTCCACAGTTGATCTGACAGCACCTGTGGCCAAAATGCTCACTCCTCTTTTTGCTTTTCTTTGTTCAAAATGCAACCCCTGCTGCTCATCCCCCGATCCTCCTGCAAAGATCGAATGTGTAAAATGGAAGATGCAGCCGTGAATGATGTAAACATTGTGTGTCCCCGCAACACCATTACATGTTATTCTGGAATGAACCCTATTACTTTTTTTTATCGAAGCAATTAAAGGCATTCTAAAGCGCGTGGGTAATATAAGAAGGTCGGCATGGCCCCGCTCTCCACTCCAACTCCAGACAACTTGTCTATGCATCAAACTACTATTTCTGCCGACCTGTCTAGAAACAAATTACAGTACAAGACGTTCACATCTGGCTTTGTCAAACACCAGGTAACTCTCTAACCAATATTTTTTCCACTTCAATCGAATCTGCAAGAATGAGTGAAAGTATAAGCGACCTGCTACCTGGAATGCGCCAGTTGGGCATGAGCAGCCGCCGCATGACAATGGTAGACATGACCTATGGCGCCGGGGTATCCGATGATTTAAGCGATGTGCACTCATTTCCCAAGAAAAGCATGCCCTCGCGCAATGCTTACCAGCTGATCCATGACTCGCTCAAGTTTGATGGCGATCCGACGCTCAACTGCGCAACATTTCTGACTACGTGGATGGAGCCTGAGGCCCAGAAGCTCATTGTCGAGAACCTGGCCAAGAATCGTGTTGATATTGACGAGTATGAGGCCACTGAGCGCATCCATCGCCGCTGTCTGGCACATTTGCATGACCTATGGAATGGCAAAAAAGACCAGGAAGTCACCGGCACCGTGGTTGTTGGATCCTCGGAGGGTATTATGCTTGGCGGTCTGGCCATGAAGTGGCGCTGGAGAGAGCGTCGCAAGGCTCAGGGCAAGGATTCCTCTAACCCTAATATTGTCTTTGGCGCCAACGCGCAGGTTGCTCTTGAGAAGACTGCCCGCTATTTTGATATTGAGTCGCGACTGGTCCCTGTTACTGAGGAGTCGCACTACTGCATCGATGTTCACAAGGCATTGGAAATGATCGATGAGAACACCATCGGCATGTTCTTTATTCTTGGCAGCACTTACACTGGCCACTACGAGGAAGTTGCCCTGATGTCAAAGCTTCTTGACGAACTCAAGGCCAAAAAGGGTCTTGACATTCCTATTCATGTTGACGGTGCCAGTGGTGCATTTGTCGCGCCCTTTGTGCAACCGGACCTCCACTGGGACTTTAGAGTACCTCGTGTTGTCTCCATTAGCGCTAGTGGTCACAAGTATGGACTGACTTATCCTGGGATTGGCTGGGTAGTCTGGCGCGCCCCCGAATTTTTGCCCGATGGTCTGAACTTTGAGCTTAGCTATCTGGGCGGTGTTGAAAAGACCTTCACACTCAATTTCTCGCATCCGGCTTGCTTCCTCATTGCGCAGTACTACCAGTTTATTCGCTTTGGTCGTGAGGGATACGCCCGCGTCATGAACGCGTGTCTCTACCATGCACGTCTGCTCTCTGTCGCACTAGAGGCCACTGGCGTGTACCAGTGTATCTCTGACATCCACCGCCCACGCGGAACCTATGGATTCTGCGAAGAAAACCGACTTGCAGCATCCAAGCTATTCTTCAAAACAATTAGTGAATCTGTTTCGGGTGCTGACCCCTCACCGAATCTTAACTTTAACTACGGGCTGCCCGAAGTAGCCTTCAGATTCACCGACTGGTTCATCGAGTCTCATCCCATTGCCAACCAGGATGTGATTACTACAATGATGCGCGTTCGCGGGTGGATTATTCCCAATTATCCCCTGCCGCCGCACATGAACAAGTTAAGAATTATGCGTGTTGTTATAAAGGAGGCATCGTCTGAGGATTTTGTCAATCGTCTGGTGCGTGATTTGATGTGGGCTACGCAGACTATGCTTGATACCCAGTCCCAATCGCTCGGCGAGGCCCTGATCCATCCCCTGCCCAAAAGCCAGTCCACTACCAATCTGGCGCACAAGATTGCCAAATCAAATACTACGGGTATGGATGACCAGCAGAGGCACTCGCATTGGAAAAGCATACTTGAGAAAATTGGCGAGATGAAAGAAGGCGACTCTGGCAAGAAGAAGGCGCCTGAGATGGCTTTAACCGACAATAACCGACGCAAGACAGTCTACGAGAAGAGTTGCTGACTGCTTCTCCTAGTTCAAATATTTTTTCTTTTTTTCTTTATACTCCTACTTATCGAAATAGCAGCACTTGGTTCAATATGGATACTTCAATTTGGGTTGATGCTTTAGCAATGTTGTTACTAAGGCCACGCTTTGATCATACTAGTGAAAGTGCGCCTACATCAGCAGCATCGCATACGGCGTCTATTCGTATATCTCTATCTGTTGATAGCAGCGCGCAGTATGAGGTAATAGATACGACAATCTCGCGGCCCTTTGGCTCTAAAAGTGCATTCTGCTGCTTTCTTTGATCTGAAAGCGAGAGAAACTGCTCTGGTGGAACGTGTAGAATGTCCATCGCCGCTCCCGCTGCCACATCAACAACAATAGAGTCTGTGCCATCATCGATTTTCACACGAATGGCAAAGACTGCCACAACATCTTCGGTCTTCAGATTTGATGAATTGCAGCTGGGACAGTCAAAGTAATAAAAATCTGTCGGATTTTGCAGTTGCTGACTAGACTGCTTGTCGGAGCAAACCACGCGTCTTCTGCACAAAGTGTGGACAAGCGTTGTTGCTGATATGCGGTCGCGCGCATCGCGAATGTGTTCAGATGCTGAGATTACATCGACGATGCGAGCCTTTACATATCTATTTGCTGTCTTTGGAAGTTGTGCCAGAGATGTGTAGCTACATAAAGTTGCGCTCACTACAACTCCACTCATCTCTGAAATGTTGAAAAACGTTGTCCTGTCATCGTCGCTGCCATTGAGAATTACATCGCCGTTCTCTACAGTTGTCTCAACATTGTGCCAGAGAACAAGCTGTCCCGGCAGCAGGCGAGAGGCTAGCTGTCCTGCTTTTCCCCACAGAGTCATGTCGCATACTGCTGTGCCATCGTCTAAACGCACAGCATAGCGATCAATAGAACCCTTACTGTCGATATATGGCATGTTGTCAGAAACTGCTACAATGCGCGCAACCAGTGTCAGATGGATCATATCTTTGCGACACTGACACAATTGTAATTTGTGTGCATATCGCCGATAGTCCAGAAAGCCCGCGCCATTATATGCAATGCTCAGTTGAGAAGCATAGGTTGGTGTAGAGTTGCGGATCCCACACATCATAAATGTAATGGTCTGGTCGCCATACTCGACTATTACCGGGTTTCCTGGCTCTTGCGAGACAACAACTGGACACAGGAGTCCAATGTAGTAATCCGGCTTGAAAAGCTTTTCCATAGCAACTGCTTCTTCCCAAAGCACAATGTTAACAGCAGTCTCTGGGTCCTCATGCTCAAGTACGCATTCTATGGTCAAACAGTCGACTTGCTTACCATCATGCGCTACTCTTTCCACAGGGCCGATGTACTCGATCCGACACCAGATCTGATCAGCGTTGAACAACGGGTCAGTGCACTTTGTAAACTTTTCACCATGGTAGCGCACGCCAAATATATCCTTTAGCAGCTTCTCGTCAGTGTGCGCACGTAACACGTCAGGCAGGTTCGGATCGTCTTTGATGCGCAGTTCAAAGGCAAGCGACGTAGTAGGCAGTAACGTGTACACAGGATGGCCGTTGACACCTCCGCCGCGATCGGCCACACGTAGATCTGTGGCCAACACTGTGCGCTTGTTACTGAAAAAGCCGTCAAACTCGGTCGCCTCGATTAGCGGGTAGTAGCGCTGATGAACAAATGCCTCCAGCTGTGCCTCTGCCAGTTTTCGTCGTGGCCGCCAATCCTTGCTTCTAGCGGCAACGTCTAGCGGAGCTGGCGCACCAGCAACATGCCAAATCCAAATCTTTGTTCCTGGAATAGTCTCTATTTTATTGATTATCAACCCAAAAACAGAGTCTGGTGGCAGTCTCACAGCACGCGCAAGAAACGGTTCAACAGTACGGTGTGTGTCGCTCTGTAGCACCTGGCCTGACGCCATTCTGTGCCACTGCTCTTCGAGCTCGGTTAGAAGCACTGTGCGCGAGACACCAGAGGCGTGTGCAATCAGAATGTTGCAGACTGTCGTTGCAGCCCAGCTCCACGGTATCTCATCTACGCTGCTCAAACACGCACATGCTGAAAGCTCTTTTCGCAAGCCCTGTAAAAGGCCATCGAATTCCATGAGTGAGACTGTGCCCTTCCAAGAGCGTACACGCAGAGGATGTTAGCAGAATACTGGCGTTGCAGGCGATAATAATAGTTATAGCAATGGATAAGTGACTGTATTGAACCTGTTGTAGTGATGGAACCGGTGAAGCGCGTGGTGACCGCTTTTCAAGACCGCTTCTATGCGTGCACGCGAGCGCTGAAATCGCGTGTTGGTGGCTCGGCTCGAAGCTCAGCCGGCGCGAGTCGGAGAGGGAAAAGGAAACAAGGTCCAATGTCAAAGGTTGGCAAAAAACCAGTTTAATAGTACTCTTTCTTTACAGCTGTCGAACACACTAACCTATCCTACCTCTTTTGTTGCAGTTTTATTGCCATTTGGCGCTGTTGAGCGCGTTCAATTACCTTTAGTAACAAAAACAAACAAACGCAGACAAAATGAGCGGTCAAGTTAATCTTGGAGGCGGTGACTGGCGCGCAGCGATTAATGAGCAGGCGCGCAACCAGAATCTGAGCACCTTGGCTGGCAACGTGCTCCAGGGACTGAACGACCAGCAGCGGTCAATGGTGACCCAAGTGCTATACCAAAACGAAAACCGTATCTTCTCGATGGCCAATTCGTTACAGGAATACATTAGTACACTCACTGCCGAAATCCAGGGAATTACACAGAAGGTAAAAGCGGTGATAAGCAACTCTGGAGCTAATTTATCGGTCGGAAATGCAATCGGCCAAAATGGTGCGGCGGTAAACCAGGCAGCCTCGATGCAGCAGCAGCAGGTCACACCAGTATTGGCACAGGCGCATACGCAACCTCAGGTTGCACAAGCGCCAGCGCAGGCATCGGCCCCGACACAAATACCGGCACCAGCACAGATTCCATCCGCGCAGACGAGCTTGCAACAGATCCTTCCTAAGCTGCGCGAGATTGTTTCTAATCCCGAGAATAGTAGCATTCAGGAGCTATCAGGTGCCATCCATTTTCTGCAGTCACAATTGAGCACTAGCACTAACAAACAGAGCGTAGTGGATGCCATCAAGCGTCTTATTGCTGAGGTGCAAAAGAGACAGAATACTCAACTGCAGATGCAGGCTGCGCTAAGACAGCAGCAGCAGCAGAATCAGAATCAGAATCAACAGCAGCCGACACCGCAACAAATGGTTAGCATGCCAAATGCTCCTGCAGCCGTCATGGGCGGGGCTGGCTTTTCTCAAGCCCCTCAGTTTCATGCACAACAGCAGCAACAACATCAACAACAACAGCAGCAGCAGCAGCAGCTTTTACAGATGCGTCTGCAGGGCCAACAGCATATACCCGCACAATCGCAAGCACAGCTTCAGGCACTACAAGGGCAGTCACAGCTTGCGGCCGCATTTGCAAACGCAACACAACAACGTTCGGGCATTGGATCTTTGGGAACACCAGCTACACCGGTGGTGTCAGCAGCGGCAGTCGGTAACAACAGTCCGTCAGGAGACGATCTGCAGGTATGGGCAACGGCGTTGCGGAAGTTCACAAGACCTTTTACATACAATGGCACACAAACGCAGCTGAACATTCAACAGGCAAGCATTGCACTTAACCAGGTAAAACAGAATGGTGACTTTCAGAGCGAGACGGCACTGAGCAATTTAATACGCGAGATTATCCAGGCATGTCAGGAAGAACTTAAGAGGCCTGTGCCGAAGGAGATCTTTCAGATACTGCAGCAGGAGAGCTCTACCGCAGCGACAGGGGCTATGGGCCAGCCACGGGCAGCGCCTATCATGACAGCAGGAATGCAGAGTACAACGCTTGCTTCGCCAGCGATGGCCATGAGTGGTTTGCCGATGGTATCACCATCTGGTGTGGTACAACATCCGCCTGCCTCTGCTGCACCGCCTTCGATAAAGAAACAGGGCTCGGGCAAAAATTCGCCATCGGTTGCCAACGCCAAGCCAAAAAAGAAGTCACAATCGCCACGTACGTCCACAAAGGCGCGCAAGAGCTCGCCACCAAAGACTAGCTCGGCGCTTGGAACGACAGCTCCAATGACGGCAGTGGCTACAGCGCCACAGGGCCCATCCACACCCCAGCGGCTTGGGCCAATCTCAGCCGAGACTGCGACCAGGGCTGTGGAGGAGATTATTGCCACAGTAAACAGCGACGAGTTACGGCGACAGACCCGGAAAGTGCTTTCGGATGCAGACAAGAAGATTGTGCGAGATAACCTACCAGGGCTTGAACGGTTGCTGAGCGTTACGCACAATGTCATGCCGGCAATGTACATGCGCTCGCAAAACAGAGGCTTGGTCATCCAAGCATACACGGTCGAGGTTGTTGTGCGAGAGCAGCGACGGCTGCTTGAAGAGGACCAATTTATTATGGATCCCGAGTCTACTCATGCCTTTTCCAACATTGCGCACAGCATCATTGCCCTGGCCAAGGAGTGGAGCCAGATGAAAGGACAAGCGCTTCAGAACCAGGCGCCGCAGGGTCAGGTTCCGCCGGGTCATGCTTTGCAGAGCCAAATTCAACAAGGGCAGACTCAGCAGGGTCAGGCTGCATATCCACAGCCTACGTCCGCTTCTTTCCAGGGGGCTACGGCAGTGGATCAGAGCACTCCTCTGACGAACATGCATCCTAGCGCGCTTACCGCCGATCCGGCGCTGGAGAACTTTCAAAAGGCTGTCAAGCACCCGCTTGATCCTGTTAGTCTGCGGCTCCCGGCTGCCAAGAAGCGCGCCATGGGTAAGGGCAACGCCGCAGGGGACAATTCTGGAATGGCTGCAGCAGCGGTATCAACTACACCGCCGATTTCTGGTGGCAACAATCAGACGCAAGTGCCGGGCTCGGCGGTCGTAGCACCGGCGCCGCCAATGCTTCCGCCAAACATAACCAAGGAGGAATTCTATCGGTTGCCTCTAGATACACGGATGGCGATTCTTAAGAGCCAACAGTCAGCGCTGATACGGCAGCACACAAGTGTCATTAGCACAGCAGCACCAGCAACTGTAGCAACTGTAGCATCCCAGTCGTTGGATGCTCACCCAACTCTGTTGGCAGCAATGGATAAGGCTACACCGACAAGCGTCCAGTCTGCTGAGGAGCAGCGGTTGGAGGTACTCGCAAAGGATAAGTGGAATAATCCACTCGAGTACCTTATGTGCGTATTAGATCGGTTCACTACCAGCGCTGAGAAAGCTGGCGTAGAACCAGCACCGATGTTGCAACAGGCATTCTGGCCCATAGCGCGGAAGTCCATGACCAGCGGCTGGGGCACGATGTCAATGGACACGATCTTGTAATCAAGCGCATTAGCTAGAGCCTAAGGGTTATTATGTAACCAGGCGGAATAACTTTCAACTCTATCATGATGTAGTGAATTTTTAACTATTTTGCATACTTTTACATATGGCTTCAAATCTTGCTAAACACACACAACCTGGAAGAATAATGCTAACCAAGCTAACATCATACATATGGCCACCGGTTACCCTCCTCGAGTTATTAAGCTTATCGAAGGCAGACATGTGCACATGGGTTTAAAAGATATCCACAACAGATCAACGCCTACTTGTCGAGAGCGCACAGACGTCGGATCTTTATGGCCAGCGCTTTTGCCAAGAATTGTTGCTGAGCTAACTTGCGAACCTGGCGCATGTACGTGCCCAGCGCCAGCTTTCCATCGTCCAACGCGCGACCCAGTAGGTACAGCGTATCATCGATGGCGGCAATCTCGCCCGCCAGATCAAATAGCTGCTCCGTCGCCACTGACTGCCCATGAAAGACCGTCCGCACATCGGAGATCTCGGCTGCATCCGGAAACTCCGCCTTCTTCTCGTTGAGCTCATTGAGCTTGTTCTCCAGAACGCTAATGTTGGCTGACAACTGGCGCTGCGACTCTAACAACTGCCGTCGCTCTTCCGCAATAACCCCCGCCCCCGAGTTGAGATTTGCTGACTGGTCCAGCAGCTCCTTGTTTACCCGCGTGTGCTTCTCGCGCGACCGCTTCACCGCCGACGTGACACGATCAAAAATTGCAAGTTGATATCCCACCAGCCGCTTCTGCGGATC
Organism: Coemansia sp. RSA 1365; assembly: GCA_027578695.1. Taxonomy (NCBI): domain Eukaryota; kingdom Fungi; phylum Kickxellomycota; class Kickxellomycetes; order Kickxellales; family Kickxellaceae; genus Coemansia; species Coemansia sp. RSA 1365. The sequence continues at coordinate 93,514 of JANBTM010000004.1, read as the reverse complement.
GTCCATCGGCTCTGCATCCAATAGCGACGATGGCTCCGGCGATACCACTGGCGACTTGGGCTCAGCCGGGGCTCCTCCCACCGCTGTTGTTGGTGTCGAGGCTAAAACCACTGCTGCCGTCTCCGCCACAGAATGAGCTATTGTCGAAGCTGAGTCTGGCGGCGGTAGCTCGACGGATGATGTGTGCTGTCGCAGCTTGTTGGCTCCGTTGGTCTGTTCGGAGTCAGAGACCCGTTGTTTGCTTGTGCTTTCAGTTTTTTCAGGCGGTTCGAGCCCTCCTGTTGGCCTCTGGCCTTTGACATGCCCTAGTTCTGGGTGCTCGTCGGCAGAAGGTGAACCTACATTAGCTGATTCGGGTGAGGCTACCACTTGCCCAAGTGATGGCACGGGCGGTCGACCAGAAACAGGATTAAACTGATATGTTGCCGACTCCGGCTTGCCAAGCGAGATTTCTTCATCCTTGAACGGCGGAGATGGCGGTATCTGCTGCTGCAACTCTGGTTTAGATTCTGGCTGTGGTTTTGGTTGTGACTGCGAAGCGACATCCGCATTAGGGTTTATTCTCATATGGGAAAGAGCCTGGCCGACGTCGTCCGCCGATGCGCTGATACCACTTGAAGTCTGTGGCCGGGCATCTGCCACTGTGGGCGTGCTAACTGTGGCTAACTCGCTTTCAACGGCCGTCATTGGTCGCACAAATGCTGATGAAAGCGATATGGATGGACTTGGTTTTGTCCCTGGCATTGGTAGCGAGGCGGAAGAGCTCTGTGGCAACGATGTCATTGACATTGCGCCAGCCGGAAACGTCGCCACTGGCATCTTCGACGCTTGCGGCAAACTTGCCAGTGATGCAGACGCCACGCCCGGTCGCTGCATCACCTCCACGCCAGGCGGCTTTATCGCCATACCTGTATGACCTGGCGGTCTGCTGAATACCGGTGGCTCTGCCGAGAAGACCGCAATCAAACTGCGAAATAGCTCGTTTAATGTCGAACTTGTCCTCCAGCTTGCCAGGTACGGGTGGTACACACGCCCGCGCTCGTCCACGTGCCTGCCCACCTTCACCACCATTGCGCGCGTCGGCGTCACGTATGCCAATGGAGAGTGCTCCGGAAACATCCGCGGGAACCAGAACACCACCGGAATATTAAATGTCGCTCCATGAAACACCACTGGCAGTGTTCCGTGTAGACAAAGAAGCGCCTGTCGCACCCCGTCGTCCGCAATGTACTCTGCAATCTTTGGTTGCAGCGACCGGAACTGCGTAAGCGCTGCGTCCACCTGTTGGTACACTTGTTGCGGGTTTGAAAACTACATAAAACCTTAAACTGCCCTTCACTCCAGAACAATACGTCAGCTCTTGCTGCCTGTGCCATTTCGCACCTGTTTCTCGCTGCTAGCTATCACTTTGCTGTCGCTTACCCTGTGTCTTGTGTTTTCTTGTAGCCACTTTCTCGTGGCCTCCATGCTCATAGTTGCCTTCTGCGTCTTATTTTGCGCAGCTACCGCCTTGCGCGTACCTAAATGCAACAAAATCGTATGCTTGATGAGTTACCAAAAAAAAAAAAGTTCAGTCTTACAAAAAGTGAGAGTGTGTCTGCTCTGCAAGAGAAGAAAGGGCAGGTTCCACAGTTTCCCACGTGACCATTGACCTGATTGTGCTTGATCAATTCCTGCCCATCAGTATCCTAAAATTGGGCAGCTCTTGCAAGGGTCTGTGATTCTTTCTCAGCCTCCAACGTTAAAATAAACAACTAACAAAATTTTACTTGTACATTTAGGAAAAAAGCATATAGTGTCTTTGCGGGTCTATAATAAGGCAAAGACTATCAACACGCCTGGCTACACTCTATTGTACTTGACCAGGCACAGTGTTTAAAAGCATCTTTTGTTTACTTTAGCACGTTATCTGTTAGTATTGTAGTCTTTGATGATGGCCTCATACGAAGAGGAGCGCGAGCGCCAGATTCGCGAGAATTCAGAGTTTCTTGCTAGTCTTGGCATCGAAAAGCTAGTAGTGAATCAGAAGCGCGCGGCACCCAAAAAGCGGGTCTTGGAGCACGATGGGGACAACGACGACTACAGACCGAGCCGCGACTTTGGGATCCGCAAGCGCTCCAAGACCATCTCCTACCGCGAGGACGACTACTACCGGGCAGCTGTGCCAGTTAAAATGAAATCTGCAAAATCCAAATCTGGATTTGTCAAGCGCCGGGCCGATGCTGGCCACCGCATTATCGGCGGACGCGTGTACGACTCGCAATTGGGGACGACCTGCCATCAGTGCCGCCAAAAGACCATGGATCAGAAGATCGCGTGCTCCAATCCGTCGTGTAACCTCATGATGGACTATAGGTGTCTTATTAACCGCTACAACGAAGACGCAAACATTATTGATCACTCCGAGTGGTCCTGTCCCAAGTGCCGCAACATATGCAACTGTTCATTCTGCATGAAAAAGCGTGGAAAACGCCCGACTGGCCAGATCTCCACATTCATCAAGATAAACGGCATCGAAGCTGCGAAGAAGGCTATTATGACGGAGGAAATCTCTCCTACTGTTATTTTCCCAATGCCACCGCGCCGCCATCGAAGCTCCCTTGATGGATTGGATTGCTTTGACGAGTTTAGCAGCGACGACGACAGCGATGAAACATTGACGAGGGATAATCTATTGACAAGAAGCGTGCCCATCAGACAATCGAAGCGTCTTATTAAAAGCGATGTACGCGAGAAGCTGGCGGCGTCAGTTAAACTGGACCTGGATCAGGATTCAGATCTTGATTCGTATGATACAGATGATGAAATGGCTGCCGGCTATGATACCATCTGGAATGGGTGGCAGGGCTGCCCACTTGATATCAACTGCATTGTCCTGATATAGGTTTCTCACCTCTCTTACTGTGACATTTTCTGTTCTACAATCTTTATGCTAATTATCTTCAGCCGTCTTTGTGTGGTTATATTTACAAAATGCCTCTGGTATTGCTCAGACAAGGCCTTGCCTTAGTAGGTGAACTAATCACTCTTATATATAAAATCTGTTTTACGCATTTTGTTGGGTTTTTCTGTCCGACTGACATGTCACTCATGAGCACACTCTGGTAAAAATAAGTAAATGCGGTATATTCGACAAACCTCAGCAATGTTGCAGGTGTTAGACTGGTTTGTGTGATTGGTATCATTGGACAAACAACAATATCTAATGTATAGCTTAAGTTTTAAAAATATTGGACGTATTTTAGAGCTCTCACATATTTCAAAATAAGTAAACAAAAATCTAGATGTAATACTATTCAATACAAATAAAAGAAGATTAAGAATATGGAACCGATTGTCTAAAATACAATCCAGAAACAATTATGCAAATATTTTATTGTAAACAGTGTCGGGCGTATAAACACAGATGTAATTATAGACTTTATTTGAGAGTTGGCTTTAAAAAGCAAATTAAAAGGGTTATTCCAGGGAAATACAGACACCATTACCATTGCACCAATCGTTAGAACAACGATCTACTTGTCATAATCCGAAAAGTAACGTTTAAATTGCGGATAGCTCGCTTCAATTTATTTGCATTAAAATTGCTTAATATAGTCTTTCAGATATTGTTAAAAACGTGTAAATTTAAACTACGCAAGTTGGCATTAACAGGATACCAAATGAACAGATACACATGCTAAATAACATAGCAACATTGATATACCGACCACAAACTGCTAATTTACAGCTATCAACGTGTTATATGTTGCTGTGGCTCTGCATCCAACATGATAGGAGCACTTATTTGCCAATCTCTTTCTTCTCTATCGTTGTATTCGCTTCTCAGTGGCTGTCCTTCAAATTCATTTCTAGTATCTTCAGCCTCTTCCTCTTCAGTCCATGCGACAAGATTAATTCCCGTCTTTTTTGGCCACCAATCTAGGCGGAAGTACCAGGGAATAATGCCTAATAGTGTTGTAATTAACCCAAGCAACGGCGAAAGATAGAACGGATATGGCGCTTCTTCGGTTTTGCCACTTGGTGGAACAAATGGGAACACTGTGATGTAGATGCAGAAAATAATAAATAGAATGTTGAGCGGATGGAACGATCGAAACACGCGCAACGGGTGATACGGCTTGGTGAAGCGAAGTACAATTGCTCCTGCTGCTGCCAGACCATAGAAAAGCCATGTGCTCCATTGGACAAAATCCACTAAAAGATCAAAGACCTTTCCTGGAGGTGGCGAAAGCAAGTAAATTAGACTCAGTGCATACATTATAATTAGAGATGCAACAGGGGTTCCCAGTCGTCTGTGGTTTCCACATATTACCCGGCCATATGGCACAAATCCAACCTCATTGGCAGAGTCCAACAGCCGCGATACACCATAGGTTTGTGCGCAAATTGCACCAAACACCGAAAATCCAATAAGTATTGGCAGAGCTATCCGCCCTACCGCGTCGCCAAAAACACGAAATGTGAACTCGGCAGCTAATATCTCTTCGGAATTGATCGCTACATCAATCGGCACCACAATAAAAAAGGCAGCGTTGGCTAGGATGTACAAAATGCCAACAATCACAACAGAACCACCAATAGACCATGGTAAATTCCGTTCTGGATGGCGGAGCTCGCCCAGCGAGTACACAAGATTTGTGAATCCATCATAAGCCCAGAACACTTTGGTTAATGCCGACGCATATGCATGTGCATCGCCCTTTGTGCCCCTGAATCCGCGCGACCAGTTATCGTTATGTGCTACATGGACACCACCAGCCGCTGCAATGATGCCGGTAATTACAATAACCAAAATAACCACAATCTTGACTGCTGTCAACAAGTTTATCAGCCGCAGCGACCACTTTGCGGATAAAATGTTGATTGCTGTGATACTTGTGATACATCCAAATCCCACTCCACGTGCCTGCCATCCACTATTGCCGCTGACTCCAGCCGCGTAGAGCCAGTACTTTCCGATCACGGGTCCATTTGCTGCAATCGCACCTGGCCGAATGCATACAATCATCACCCATGCAAACAGATAAGATAGCAAAAGCTTGGGCTTTGGAAAGGCGTGTGCCAGAAACCGCATAGTGCCTCCGTTTCGTCGATACATAAGCCCCAGCTCAATGAATGCTGTTGCTCCGCCAAACGAGACAACCGCCCCCAGCCCCCAAAGAATAAGTGCCATCGCTGGCGTGCCTACCAGCCCGAGTATCGATGCTGGTGTAGAGAATATACCAGAGCCCATCATTAGACTAACTCCCATGGCTGTAGCCGAGAATATCCCAATATTCTTTTTGGCCGCTGGCCCAATTGAAGGTATTGGTGTGGTCGGTGCCGCGGTACTCTCATCTGTGCTGACCCAAGTCTCGCTGCTTCCTTCTTGTTCTGTCTTATCATACCAGAGCCGCTTCCATACGCCGGCCATTGTGCCACACAGCCGGAAAAAAATAATAGGTAAGTAGGCAACAGGAAAAGGTTTGAGCAAAAAATGCCGTCGCTAGCCAGACATTAACAACCTTTAACAGCGTCTAGCCTTTTTGCTATTACAGCCGAGGAATTGTTACCAAGTGGGGATGTGGCTACATGTGATCATATTTTGCGTATTGCCGACCAGAGTCGAAAAATGTGCAGTTCGCCAAGGATCGCCATGGTCTACCATGTCGGGTCTAGTTACCACGTATCTCAGAGCATTTAATATATGCGGCAATTAAAACATTGTCTAGATAACTGAATAATCAAGCCGCTGATATGATCTACTATAGTTCTTCTAGCATAATATTGTCTGGCGTTTGCGCAATTAATAGTATGCAATATCCACTAAATAGACTGCATAAAAGGCATACATTATCAAGTGCAAACATACGTTTTGGAAAGCTCCATATGGCTGGTGCACTTCTTCATAGTCGATTCAAGCAATGTCTTTTGTGTGTTTAGAGGAAAATAGCAAATAATCTAAAGTTTTCATCATAAAAAGTCGACGCTTAAGCTGACATTGCAGCTAACAACTGTATGCCCTATGATGTGGAACTAGTGCATTATAAAAGAATCTGTGTTTGCCAACGTCAGATTCCTTACTCATATTTTTAGTTTAAAAAACATTAGGAACAGCTTTATGCATATACAATGCAAATGTTAATTGAAAATGCCAATAATTTATTGATATGTTAAGATATACACAAAATACTTGCTAGAAAGTAGGCAGCTATGCTAACTTTGCAGCAAAAAGAACCCAGCTAATAGCCAGCAACGTCCCAAATACCATTAGCGGAATATAGTTCCACATTGTTATATAATCGTGCCAGTTTGTTGCCGTAGCATAAAGCATAGGTCGGTTAACTTTAGATTTGACTGCATGATAGGCTTCCTTTCGACAGACAGCATTGCTGCGCAGCAGGCTGCTCCATCTAAAGCGGTCAATCAGAAATATTGCACTAGCCACCAGAGTCGACAAAGCACCCCACGCAACAAAAAAGCCCATCGCATAGTCGTAGCTATGTGCTGACTCTTCGAGCACTCGTGATCCACGATCCTGTAGCACCCCCACAACAATGTCGACTATTGTAGAGCCAATATTCATCGCTGATTTGTATATGCCCAGACCTGTGCCGAGCGCACTGCTCGGCAAAATTAGCGAGATTGCGGTGATCTCAGCCAGCGGCCCAAGCGCCAAAGATATAGAGAATATGATCAGTCCGACAAGTGGGTTTATCATTGTAAAGCCCAGAAGCAGCATCGACAGAGTAAATGTGCCGGTGGAAAGCACCAGCATATCTGTGCGCATACCAAACATATCGAAGAACCAACCTAGCACGGGCACCAAGAAAATAGGCATGATCTGCGACACGCTTGCAAACCATGCGGCAACATCATCATTTGCACCGAAGCGCAGCTTTACAAGCTCGCTGTTGATGTGCAAAAAGCTGTTCCATCCGCCTCCAAGAGTAAAGGACTCGAAAATAATCATCCAGTAGATTCCAAATAGAAACAGTACCAGACGCGGATTAAATCTATGTCTCGAACGTAATCTGTTTACCATATTCTCGGGTGCATTCCTATGTATTCGACGCATCAATGCCATATAAACCAGGTTAATGGCAAATGATGATGCGCACACAACAAAGTTGGCCCAGAATGCAGCACCGTAGAATCCAAAGCGATTCGCAATCGGGATAGCAGTGCCCATGGACAAGAATGACGCAACGCGGGATGTGGTGATTTGAATAGCAATAGTGATTGCGAGTCCTTTGCCTCTGAACCAGCTGCCTAGAATTGTCTCCTGCACTACTGTAATTGTACCCGATCCAAGACCATAGAGTATGCGACCAACAACCATCGCTGAGAAAGACTGCATGTGTGTGGAGAGTGATATTGTCAAGTTTCCTAGCATAATTAGAAATGTGGCAATCAGCGATCCCGAGGTTGTCCCAAACGCATCAATAAACAGACCGCCCAGAACAGGCAGAATGGTGTTTACTGCTGAAACCGAGGACTGAAGTGCACCATATTGTGTATTTGTGATGTCGAGCTCCTACATGAGGTTATTAGAAGCAGAATGGTATATAGAAGCTCGCCCAGAAACGCCAAGGAGTTTCAAAGAAGCACCACTCACAGCTCATTTCAGTTTAATGCAATGTCTGTAGGCATTCTGCGTAACAGACAACCTTAAGCTAAACTAGCAAACAATGCAGGGTACATCACCCTGCCACAGCACAGCACATGGATTGTGGCAATATAAAGATTGACAAGACTAGAGCAATAGCTGGTCGCCTTTATTTTTGGAGAGCAACCAATTAATAAGAACAATGGAGGGTGTGTGGTCGGCACAGCAACAAGCAAATGACTTTTCTGCATGGCAGCAAGCGTGGGCTTGTTACAGGCTGGATGGCTCGCCCCCTTTTCAGCATACACGACGCCTTTAATGAATGCGGGTCCATGCTGAAGCAAGCAAAGGAAATTAACGAGGCGCTTACCTTCTTGATTGTTGACTTTAGCGCACCAAGCGTATGCGCAGAATAGTGGCTTCCGACTATATACAGCAAAACAACAAAAGGCCAAAGTAGATTCAGTGGCGGATGTCTTTCAATACTAGCGTCGCTGTCAGTGAGCAGAAAGGAGTCACCTCAAGTGGTTGTACGCAGGTATAGAAACATTCACAAGCGATGTGTGCTACGACCAGAGGCAAATGTGGTGGAATAGTGCAGAAGCCTCATTGCACCACCCTGTACAAACAAGGGACGGCGACACATCAGATTTCATATGTCCGAGCAGCTGTATACCGTTTTGTCACAGTCCCCGTCATCCGACCATCTGGTCAAGTGCCGGGCACACGTCTACTGGCCCTTTGCACACTCCTTGCCTATCCATTTGGAAAGCCATTGCAGCCACCAGGTAGGCATAGGCAGTAGAGCGATAAGCGCGCAACACAGCTAGCATAGTAGCGCGTAGGCGAATGGCAAATGAAGGAGGCAACACAACTTACCCGAGATGAGTAGCGTACAGACAAGTGCCAGTACCTGATATGCCCTCTGGTGCTGGTGTTGGCTCCACACACGTTCAAACTCTGTCAATTCTCTCGATGATGAGGACCCTGCTGATGAAAGCCGGGGTCGCGGCTCTCCATGTTCAATCGACGGGCGCACATCGCTAAAGGAGCCGCGCAGATTGCCGACTGAGCTGTTATGTGAAAAGTGCCTGCCAAGCAGCGGCTGGTCGGGTGTCGACGAGCCCATGGCGTCACTAGCGCTGCTGGAGCGGCCCAGTTTGTCTTTGCCTGGCTCAGCCAGAGCACCGTTGTTATTTGCGTCTGCGGTGCTGATATCGCGATCGTCGTGCAAGTGGTCAGATGTGCTGTCAAGACTGTCGTGGCAAGGATCCGTATGGCTGTCTAGCGGTCGAAGAGCTGAAAGCTCGAGCTCTGGGTGGTTTTGGGCTGGGCCGGGAGATACTACCAGCGAATGAAGAGATGAAAAGAGTCTAGAAGAGAGCGAAGGCGGGCGATGGTCGAAAGCACTGTCGACTCCAGTGGGACTGCGCGCAAGAACAGGAGGAGAGGTAAGAGCAGAAGTAGAAGAGGAATGCAGTGGCGATGAAGCACGAGTCTTCGAATAAGACGACATGGGTTGACAGTCTTTTTCTGCCTCTAAGCTAGCGTGCAGCAGGTTTGCCTTTATCTGAATGCAGTGAAATAAAGAGCGACTTGGCTCTGGCAAATGGGGCCGGGGGCTGGGCCAATGTGGAACATCCATTTCTCATTTTGTGGCAGCAGCTGATGGCTGCCTTTTTGGCCACCCGCTCCCCCCTTTCCGGAGCATCCGCGTACCTCACTGGCGCTTGGACTCCCCCCACCTGCAACAAGACTTCCAGTCACGGCTGCGCGCATCATGCAGATGATATTTTATTCTTGACTGCAGCATCAGATTTGCATGGCATACGCTATCTGATGCTCTGTATCTGCAGAAACACCAGCGCCCTTACACACTACTGCAAGCCATGCAATTATAATATATTGCATCGGTTCTTGGTATATTTGCGTCGGCATTGACATATGCAGATAGCACAAGCAAGCATGTTCAACTGTGTGTCGTTGGCTGCTGTTGCTATAGTGACGATATGTAGCTGGTTATAATCTGCTTGTGCGCTACAATAACAGCTTGTATCTATATTACCACTACATCAGCCAACACCAAAATTGAGTCAAAACATGTCCTGCAAACAATATTGTGCTTAGGAGGCAGGTTTTTTGTCAAACCATGCCAGTGGATTATATCTAGTTATCTGGTCAAATTAAAATTCATGCGTATCTAGTCAATAAAGCTGCTGCTATTGCTTTATCGGGCAGTGATGGTGGCCCTTGTTTAATAATTTACTTTGTGATCATCGGTCTGCTAATAAGCAAACATAGTAAAGTAGGTGTATTAGTAATGCTTACAGCGGTGCACACTAGAAATGTGCCATTATATTTAACTTATACACAAAGTTAGGAAAACAACAGTACTAAGTTTTAGACAAAAGAATAAACAGCTCAAATTGGAAGGAGGGCTGCGAGACTTGGCAATGGCGCTTGATTATACTAATAATTGCTCGCAGATCGTGTTGAAGCTCAACAATAGCAGCTTGTTATTGTCGAAATTTGAGCAATGGTCGCGTGTATATTTACCCCTTTCTTCAGCAATTCAATTTGGGAATATTACGGCGTTTTTTTGACGCAGAATACAGCGCCTTATTCGCGCGATTGAACTTGGCCGTCCATCGTTTTATCGAAAATATGCATGTTATTCTGGGTATGAAAGCTATTTATGTAAGTTTTCATATAGCGATCTACATCCATTTTTTCTGCCACAAGACCGCAGTCTAGATATGGTATTTTGATAGTGCACCTTATTTACCCAAAAAAGCACTCAAATTTGCCGTCTTTGTTGGTGCAAATGGCGTTGCATATTTTTTTTATTTTTGTTGAAAATGGTACCAACAGACTTTGCAGCTCTAAGCCCTGTTTGTTTCAATAATGCCATTAATAGACATCACAACAAGTGTAATTGGATTGATTAACAAGAAAGTGTAAAGTAAAGAATGGTTTGTCCTAATATTTTATTTTGGTCGATATGTACTTGGTGTCTGGACAGTGAATGTGTTCGTACAAGAGTTTTGATCGATGTTGTCCATGCTATTGATACACATCCTAGCACACATAAGGCAACACGATCAGTTGGTTGTGGCCAATGGCAACATATGCATATATTTGTTTGACAATAAACCATTAATGCTACATATATATGCCGCTTTCTTTATAAAAGTGGCTATACGATGACACATCATATCAAAACCATGTTACAGGCTGCGTCTACTTTGCAAATATTACTAAGCCAGCTGCAGTTCAAATGTGCGGAATAGCAGTGTAAGCAATCCACACACTAGTAATGCTTGCAAAAAGACTGCGCCCGCAACAAATAGCTGGGACTGTGTGACAACGCGCTTGCCTATATTGACACCCTTTTGGAAAAATGGGAACAGACACCAGACAATGCTATCCATGCAAGTGCGGGGGAAAAGGAAGGAAGCAGAGAGACGCCGCAGTCATTGACGCCTCATGAAAAATAAAATGCAATAAAAAATATTTCTGCAAAAAAAAAACACTTGCACAGATTGCCAAGCCATTCCACATCTTCGTTAGACTGAAAGGCAACGACGCCATTGTTAACTTGGCAACTTTCAAATTACCTACTAATGCATCGTTCACACTGGGCATATGCAACCAGACACGCCCCTACAATTACGTGTCTTGTGTTGCAATCCAAGCGCCATCATGCCACGCAACAACCGCAGGTGCGTTAGATGCTGCATGTACAACGGCAGTGAACGCGGCAGAGCGGTTTGCTCAACGGCGCAAGGTCTATCTTGCTATTTCTCCGCAGACAAGGCACTAATATACTGCTATGGATACTCATCCGTGTGTATTGTGTCGAATGGCTGCCCTTTTGATTTTTCATGTAGATCATAACGGTCTGCTGGCTGTCACAGTCATTTATCAAAGAAAAGTGCACTGTATTGAGCGGGAGGTCCCCAGAAGGATATATCTCGATCCATAATTATTGGCAACATCGAAAAGTCGCTCAACAAACAAGTGGAGAATAGGTCATACATAAGCCCCAGACTTTGACGCCTCATCAGCAAAAAAAAAAAACCAGAACACAGAAAAGAAAATATGACGCAGCATGGTCTTGGGCCGTTTGTTTTTCCAGAAACGGGCCTGTAGAATAGACCTGCGCAAAACAGTATGTGCTTACCCGCCGCTGGCACACGCGCGCAGCTATGGTATGCCGGTCTCTTATTTTCATGCAGCAACAAAGATGGACAGACGGAGCCCAAGCCGGGCTTTCCCCCAAATGCTACGAATGCCCGGGACATTTAGGAAAAAAAATATGCAAGCAAGCAGCTAAACGCAGCAATCCAGCAACCAGCCTGCGTCTGCGGCACATGGAATGTGCGTTTCTAGTTAAAATAAATGTATTCATGATGCACATGGACGCCAAAAGCGCCATCTCTGATATCACCGTCTGTGGACTTTTTTTACTTATGTCGCGGGGAGTTTTGATTGCTGCAGGTTACCTCAGCAAAAAAAAAAAAAGAAAAAGAAAAAACTCAGCCACCCATGCGGACGAGAAATTTATTTGTACTCTTCCGCTGCAGAAAGCCGCTCAACATGCCGCTCTTGTGTCGCGCGCCCTAAAGCACGGGCGATGCACGAAAGGAAAGTCCCTCACTTAATAAACATCAACCCAGCAGATGGCGCTAGAAATAAAAAAAAAAATAGTGGTTGCTGCTGGACATTAAGCGCGATTGCAATTGATAGCACAATAGTCGTGCTTGTCGACAGCGCACAAGAGCAATGTGCTGGTCAGCGCACAAACTGGGCAACCTCCCAAAGTCATTGAGCATAGAACAACAAGCCATGTGTCAGGCTGTGTTGTACTGAATATGTTTGTCGTGCTGAAGTGCTGTGCCTAGATCACTATAGCCAATAATCCGGGGCTGGCGAGGCTGGCAAGACTTGTCCAGTTATTATTTGAAGGTGCAGAGCGAATAATGCTTCTCGTGTGAATGCCGCGCATATCATAAGCGGCCTGGCTAGGCCTATGGACGTGGAACCAAGCGCCAAACCAATTAGTTCGACAAGCCAGGGCAGCGGTTTACGAGAGCAGAGTGTGGAGGCCTGGCAATTGGGCAGCACCATGGTATGCTAAAAATACATTATTTGTGAGGCGTCATTTGGAAACATTGCTTCTGGCTGCGCTGCGCTGGTCGAATGTAGACAGTAGAACTGAGGCTGCGCTCCAGCATGCTGCGGGCTGATGCAAAAAAGAACAGACTGCTGGCGCGACCAGCCTGGCCAGCCTAGCCAGCAATTAAAGACTCCAGATAGCGGAACTGTGCTGTGCTGGGAGGGGTGGAAGAATATCCACAACAGCCTATCAGCGATTGCGAGACGCGAGAGGGCGACCTAATAGCAGCTTAGCCTTGCTGCGTTGCGCGTCTTGCCAGCGCTGTCCAATCCCAGACGGGATGGCTCCCCGAACCCTTCGATTCAGGCCCAGGAAGCACCAGTGAGGTGTGGACAGCTAGGCGGCAAGGCTGACGACGGCGCTGTGCGATCTATGCTCTTTTCCGCGCATCCCTCCTCCCCCCAAACGCTGCAGCCCTGGCCGCGCGGATTGGCTCGTGTGGCCGGGGCGCGGAGGACAAAGGAGGCTTTGAGGGCCGTGTTATCTCTTCAGCGCAAATGCAAGCGTGGGGTGGTCTGGGACATCGGCGGCAGCAACCAAGGCGGCTGAGGATGCCAGTCCAGCCCGCGCCCTCCTTTTCCGCCGCCACTGGAGACTTTCTGCTTCTTGGGGGAGTTGCGTGCCCGAGAGGGGGGTGGCGGCCTGCCGCGGGGGGTGCCGCACAGGGGGAGGAGTCTGAAGGAAGCACGCCGCGCGCGCTGCCCGTCGACAGAGAAGCCAGCCAGTCAGCAAAGACACGCAGAAACACAAAATTTTTAGTGTGCAGGCACGCAGCAAAGAGAACAGAGGGCTGGTTGGAGCTAAATAAATCTGCAGCCTCAGGACTTGCTTTTTTACTCAAAACCCCCCTTCTTCCCATCAGACAGCAAATTGCCTGCCTTATTTTTCCCTTCCTCTTCTCGATTTCTCAAGCAGCTCGCCTTGCTAAATCTCTGGCTTCTCGACCAATACACACAGCAACTCTTGCCTTTTTGTGCGCGCGGTCCACGATTGCATTATCAGAAACGGCTTGGTCTCTCTATTCAGTTGCGTATCCATATTGCCTTTCCCCTCGCTGCTTCGCGCATATCTTTGCTCAACAAATAGCAAAGCCTGTGTTAAGCTCCGTGGATACCCTTGCACTCCACGTCTAAATCGGCCAGCACTAAAGTCGCTCGACGTTTGCAGTCCGCTGTCTCTGGAGGTTACTGCACAGTCCTGGGCTTGAAGATCAGACCTCTGGCATCACACTCCAAGCCCCCCCCCTCTGCGGAACGAAGCTCGAGAGACCGATTGCACGGTAGCAACCCCCACTTGGCGTCCCTGAAAGAAAAATCTGGACCCGTATATCTGGTCTTCCCCGCAATCCGCGGTAGAACCCCCTCTACTTTTACTCCCGAGGTCAGCGCGAGCGCATTGTTATTATACTGGTAGTACACTCTTGTGTGTAAGTGTGTGAACCATCAGGCAAGCACAAAGGTACGTGCAGCATTTCATATCACCTCTTGCGCTAGCTGCAGAGGATTGCAACTCTTTTTCTCCGTTGTGTGATAGCAATGATATGGAGAAGAAGGATGCGCGCAGACGCGCAGGTGTGACTTTCTGGTTATCAGTTTGCGTCGTCTCTTTCTTTTGAGCTTGCGACTAAGAGCATAATCAAGTGACACTTGTGCTTCCGTGCAAGCGAGGGCTTTCGATGCACCTCCCTGTCCTGGCTCTTTTCCACAAAGCGCAAAAAACGGCACGGCGACACTGCAGGCATTGTCTACGCACTCCCAGCTCCTGGCGACAGCGCAGTGCCGCGTATGCTTGTATGCAAATGCCCCGTGCCGCGCATGCTCTCTCCATACCTAACTCATGCAACCAACACACTCGCACGGCGCGCCGTTGAGGCCGCGCAGGCAGCACACTCTGCACTGAATATGCAGCGTTGCAGCGGTATCTTGGCCAAGCCATCGCTTAGAGACTCCGCGGGCCCTGTCTTGCGTGCATAGGGAGGGGCGCGTTTTCTGCAAGCTTTTTGGCTCAATTCCCCCATCCGTGACCCGTCTGTCTGGCCTTAAATTGACTTTCTGCTCGGGTCGCAGAAGCGGCAACACCAACCGCCTTGGCCAAGACACATACTCAGGCACTGCATACATGTGGGCAGTGCTTGCTGCGTCATAGCAACAGGGTGCCTTTCTTCTCTTCTCCTGCTGACGCTGTTTTACTAATCCACAAATATTTGTCATGGTTTTTGCATCACCTTCTGCCTCTGCCACATAGTCTGTAGTCGAACGCGCCAGCACCTACACAATAGAAGCAGCGCTCCTTGATGTACGCATACGACGCAAACACTCTACCATATCCCGACAATCTATCGATATCTTCTACTGAGACCGCCTTCCAGAGCCAGTCATCTTCCGCGCAGACATCCGCATCAGTAGCTGCCACAAACCTGCTTAAAATGAATTCGACATTTATCTCAGAAGATCCCGCCAGAATTGGTGCTGGCTATACCGCTCAGATTGACCCGTCCGGCAGCCTTCTCCTTGACCACAGCAACAACAACCAAATGCAGCATCAGCAAATGCAGCCCTCCGCGCTCCAGACTTCTCAGCAGCAATTGGGCCAGATGGCAAGATTTTCATCTGGTAGCGAATCGCGCACACAGACCCCAGGCGCCAAACGCAAATGTGAGGATGAAGAGTCGGATGCGGGAGAGTCTGAGGGTAACTCCCGTGGCATTGAGACAGCTGTAGTTGAAAAGCGCACTGGCCGGCGCAAGATCAAAATCGAATATATTGAGGACAAGAGCCGGCGGCACATTACATTCAGCAAGCGCAAGGCGGGAATCATGAAAAAGGCGTATGAGCTGAGCACGCTGACCGGCACGCAGGTTCTGCTTTTAGTGGTGTCGGAAACTGGGCTTGTGTATACGTTCACCACGCCCAAGCTGCAGCCGATAGTCACACAGGCAGAGGGCAAGAATCTAATCCAGGCCTGTCTAAGTGTGCCTGACCAGCCTGGCGACCGCATACTTCAGCCTATCCCAACAGAGTCCAACTCTTATATGTCACAACCACGCAGTCATCACGCTGCTGCTGCTGCCGCCGCCGCCGCATCAGCACTGAGTGTACATGAAGCTGCTGCCGTGCATCACGCTGGGTTGATCGACGACCACAAGCACGATACCGGGTCGCCTGTCACTGGTGTTGGCCACACGCCTGCTTATCTGCAGTATCAGTATGGACAGTCAGCAATGGCTCAGGCTGTGGCCGCTGCGTCGGCAGGGACACCCGGTGCCTACACAACTAATATGATGCCGCAGGCCACGGCGAATGGAGGCATGCAATATACCGCGGTACCAGGGTATGCCTCATACCCGAACAGCAACAGCCAGTCGCAGCACCACTCACCCATCACCACGGCAGCCTCGCACACGCCGCAGCAGGGGACCGGTGGTATTTCCGCTGCAGCGGTGGCAGCAGCGGCGGCGGCGGCGTCAATGCCCAACATTACTAGCCTAGCCAGCTACCACCATGGATACAACGCGCCCCAGCATAGCCATTACGCGTGCCAACAGCCAAACGGCCAGCAGCTGCCACCGGCGTTGCCGCCGCCACACTCGTCGCAGGGAACGGCGGGCGATATGCCTTCGGGGTCTGGCGCATCCGTTTCCGCCGCACTAGCAGCAGTGGGCGTAGTAACTGGGGGTCAGCATCCGCAGAGTGCAATTCCCACACATCCAGGCAGCATGCATGCTCCGCCGTATATGGGAAACCATTACTGGACTCCGCAGGGTCTAGCATCTCCACAGCAGCAGCCGCAGCAACAACAACAGCAGCAACAGACAGCCAGCTTTGTTCATCGGACAGGGTACGCCGGAAGCGGCTAGTGCGAGAAAATGGCCAAGCGGTCAATATGGACACATTTGGGTATATCTCTGCATTGCCAACGATTTCTCTCCTCCAACCACCCACCCCAACTCCCCTGTTGCAAGAAAACGACACCTGCATTTATGTTCTTATCTCAAGTCTAGAGTGATACCTTGGTTTCTTGCTAGTTCGAATGTAACATCATCATTCTAACATTAGTAATTTTGTTTACTTGTATATTGATGCCATGGGGCCGACAAACCAGCACGGCATTTGTCACAACGACGATGCCGCCAAGCATATTGGGGATTAAGCCCCATTATTGCAGCAAACGCGAGAGATGCTTAGCAGCAACATTGCAGGCTGCGCAGATTCGGCATTGCGCCGAAGACGGAAGACCCTGTTGTCTCTCACAATTGCGTTGTCACTCTGTAGGCTTTTTTAGGCTTCTTCATATATCGACAACAATTGCACACGCGGCCTGCACAGAATTCCCCGCGCTTCTCGTTCTCTGTGGCAGTCTATTTTCAGGTGATTCAGGCTCTGTCAACAGATAAGGCGGCTGAAATGTTGTCGAGACAGCTGATCCATCTCTGTAAAGGCCCGTCTGTGCTGCGCTGGCTGCAGGCAGCGCCTTTTGGGACAAATGGTAGGATGGATAAGCAGAGTAGATTCCTAATGCATGCAAAATTGACATGTGTCGGTTATTGTCTACACTTGCACGCACATTCTACATGTATTGGATGTGTCCGCATTTCTGTTGCAGCAAGCGCGTCTCTCCGCCGGTAGCCATTTCCAATGAAGGCAACTGTTGACGGTTGATTTCTGCATCTGCTATTATTTTATTGTCTATTGCATTATTGCTGCTGGACGGCGCTGAGCAGCGCGATCTTACGCGCAGCGCGTTTCTTATTGTCAGAAGTCCTCTTGTTGCACTTTCCTTTGGTTGGGTTTTTCGTTGTTTGTTGGATATGAGCCAATTGCAGATTCTTGCTGTTTAACCATTCAGCTCTTGGCGCTTGTTTTTGCGCCTTACATGGAGATGAACGATGCGAAGCCATACTTTACCATAGCAAAATGGTCGTGTGTGGATACAGCATATCTTATTTGCCATTTATCTTTATTTTGCACCCTTTGAATAACCCTTCTACATTGAATGTACATCCTGCAGGCAGTCATTCTTTAAACCGCATTGTGTCGCTATAGCAAACACTACCTTATTGGCATGTCTTCTCTCATATATCCACCAAAGTATTATCCACTTTTCCCATGCCATTGTTTATTTCTGGCTGAGCCCTTGTAATCAGCTCAATCTATGCATGTATGCTGGGTACAACAACCACATCATCCCTACATTTCCCTCTTTGAGGGGTACCCATGGCAACGGCTTAGCAGCTGTACCTAGTCGCTATTGTCCACAGAACAACAAAAATACTGTGCGGGTGTGAAATTCGCGGCTATATTAATTTTTCTCACATACTGGTATGCATCTGCTGTAGGGTATCGTGGGAGCCAGAGTGCTACACATGCAACGCTCTCCACGGAAATTCGCTCGCATACGTGCGGAGAGCTCGGCTCCCAACACGTCGGGCAGATGGTTGAGCTCTGCGGATGGGCGCAGAATGTCCGTGTGCTGTCAGATACCCTTGTATTTGTTAAGCTACGCGATGCATATGGCTCTGTGCAACTGCTTACCGAGCACAGACGCATGCCAGGATTTGCCGAACAAAAGCGACAGCTTGAGCTGCTAAGCACAGATACGCTGATTAGTGTCAAGGGTGAAGTTGCTATGAGACCCGGCGACACGGCCAAGGGCAAATCCTCAACCCGCGACATCGAGATCTTGGTTGAGCAGGTTCAAATCCTTAATCGAGCCAAACCCCTGCCATTTAATCCTCACGTCAGGGCTAATATGGTAAGCGCAAACATGCATATATTGCTATGTTTCTTTTTTAGATTGCATTGCAAGATGTACTCTGGCTATTGTCGATGCAAGTGCCGCAACTATTCCACCTTGCAGCTTATTTTTTACTTGACATTGCTAATGTTTTTCAGCGTAGCCCAACGAAGAGGTCAGACTGGCACACAGATATCTTGATCTGCGCCGCCCCGAGCTGCAACGCAATATTCGTGTCCGCTCAAAGGCGACCATGGCTATCCGCCAATTCATGGATGATAACGGTAAGTGGTTTTGCAGGCCAACCTAATTCCTGATCTGGTATGTACTCTGAGAACTTCCGCCCGCCGTACATATGCTTTGGTACACACATTGCAGCCTGCAAAAATCTGGCCTTTTATATTGTAATTAAGCGGTGCATCTGCACACTACTCTGACTATTTATGCGATGCATGTTCTCTTTTCTATTTCCTTGCTGCTAAAGTTCATGATATATTGCGTATGTTGCAGTCTTGTTTGTTGTTGCCTTTTGTTGAACTGAATGACAACTCTCAGCACTTTCTTTGCATCCTGTCAATCCCGCAATGTGTGCAGTGTTGAGAATGCTTATGCCAAATATACGATTTCCTGTGACTTGCTTGTGCTTGTATTGTTTCATTACCGCAACAATGTCGATCCACTTGCTTGACAATTTGCAATAGCCTTTAGAGTGCCTTTATTTTTCCTTTGTCACAGAGTACTGTTTCTGAACAGCGTCTATAATGTCCAAAATTGTTTCACCCTTGGAACCCCTCTTCCTCCCCAAAACCAGCATTGCCTGAGAGTGGCTGCAAAGCCTGGCTGCGCATCAATCCATATCCTGGATAATCCTTTTGAATCACGTTACCGCTTTGGATTTTATTGGACCAGCTTGAAAACCATCGGCAGAATATGTGCATATTTCACGTTCACTAAAAGGAACACGGCCTTGATAACTCCCCGCGTTTGTGTATAACATGGGGGGGGGGGGTGAAGATCCCGATTTGCGTTGGTATTACTTGGTGCGGATGGCTCAAATGTAGGTTTTGTGGACATTGAAACGCCGTTGCTTTTCAAATCTACTCCCGAGGGCGCACGTGAGTTTCTTGTTCCGACAAGAGTTAACTCAGGCGCATGCTACGCTTTGCCTCAAAGTCCTCAGCAGGTACGACTCGTGGGATGTTACTTACCAAAATTACATGCTACACCACTTACATGCAATCTAACGGGTGTCTACAGACATTGTGAAATATTCTGTAGTTTAAGCAAATGCTGATGGCAGCTGGTTTTGACCGCTACTACCAGATTGCGCGCTGTTTTAGAGACGAAGACCTGCGGGCCGATCGCCAACCTGAATTCACGCAGGTAAGTGTTGGAATATCATGAAAAAAATTTTAATCTTGCGTGCAATACTGGTAGCTACTTTGAGTTCCTTAAAGTAGTATGTAAGATGGGTCAGACTTCTAGACGTTATTGGATATAATACGCGTGGTATATTTTTTGCTGCCCTGCATATCCCAAAAATGACATGCTATTTTGTATTTGGAAAGTGGCAGGTAGATTGTCTGTGGTATGCAGAATACTTAATCAACCAGTGCACCTTCTAAAACAGGTTGGTCTTCCAAAAAAATTGTAGGTTGATATGGAGATGTCATTTGTTACAAAAAAAGACATTCAGCGAGTCATGGAACAGCTCATTCAGCATGTGTGGAGCTCAGTCAAGAATATACAAATAGACGCGCCATTTAGGCGCATGTCCTTTGCTGAAGCGACCCGCAGGTTTGGATCGGATAAGCCGGATACTCGTTTTGGTTTAGAGATTGTGCAGATTCCTCAGCTGTCGAGTGACACGAATATAGTTGCTGAGGCACTGCTGATTACTGGCGGCGCAAACATCTTTTCAGCAAAAGAGCTGACTCCATTTCTCGAGCTTTTGCGCAGCAGTCAGGGCAGTGGGGAATCAAAGGTATGCTGTTATAGTTACATTTTGAGTACACTACTGCGAAATATGGTCATGACTAATACTGTTCTCGATTGGTTGTTGAGGTACTTCTTTTACCGCCAAGTTGATTGTTATATTGCAGAGGTTTAGTTTACAAGCATGCACAAGATTAGAGACTGGGGCGCAACTGGACTCACAAACATCACGCTTATCTCTCGTTGGCTTGCTAATAATGGTTCTAGCACTGGAGAGGAACCCACCGACAGACTGGAGGAGTTATTTGCTTTGTTATCTGCAAAGCCTGGTGATTTGCTGTTTGTCAGCGAACGTTTATCGCATATAACGCCAGCCAACACCACGCTTGGTCGGCTACGTACACTAGCCGCAAAATTACTACAGGAAAAGGGCGAGCTTACAATCCCTGAAGACCAATTTGAATTTTTATGGATTGAGGACTTTCCGTTGTTTACTTGCGAAGCTGATAGCCTACAAGGTCAACTATCTGCAACCCACCATCCGTTCACAGCGCCTGTTTCTGAAGACCTACCGCTACTTTACAGCGACCCTGCAAAGGTAAGATTGTAATATCTATGTTGTTATTTTCACTTGTTACCATTACTGAAATGGTATTTCTCCAGCCTTTGCAAGCTAGACTAATACCTACACGCACGTTATCTCCCTGACTTAAAATGTGTTCCTTAGGTGCGCGGCCAGCACTACGATCTGGTGCTTAATGGTGTGGAGCTTGGAGGTGGATCGATGCGTGTTCATGACCCAGATGTGCAGCAGTATATATTCGAAAAAGTGCTTCATTTATCACCCAGAGTGCGAGACAGTTTTAGCCACCTGGTCGCCGCACTCGGTCATGGATGTCCTCCTCACGGTGGCATAGCTCTTGGCTTGGATAGGCTTATAGCAGTTTTGACCAACTCTCCTAGTCTGCGTGATGTTATTGCTTTTCCAAAATCTGCGGATGGACGTGATCTGTTTATGCATTCACCGGCATCTGCGAGCACAGCGCGCTTAGAAAGTTACGGATTACAGGTAACCAAGGGTTTGTCTATCTCAACCAAAGAGCAGAAATAAGCACATTGCGCAAGGTGACTGGCTTCCAAGTTGATATGATTTCACTTTATTGTTTTTTAACTTTTAAATGTTATGCAAATACAATGTGAAGGCCTCTCGGTAATACCACATACAGTGGACATGGGAATCCTCCCAATCACCCCCCCCCCCAGACACCTGCAGTATCGGGTCTATTGGACATACCAACGACGTGTCCAATTGGCACCTCCAAACTAACGTATTACTTAATCCAATTGCGGTGAGGCTAATGCTGCCCTATTTCGCGATGGCAGCGTTGCTGTCTGCCGCTCAGGGCAGGATTTGATTATCCCTTACATGGTGTAATGCTTAATCTAATGTCGGAGATGTTGTTCTCGTCGCTTGTGGCAGGGCCTTATTATCAAGCGTGTACCTCGTTATTTTATTAAGCCTGTTGTTTGTTTTAAGGAATTTGCTATAGAGATAGCAAAAAACCCCCTTAACAGAATTGTATGGCACGAACTGAGCTGAGGCATAATGGTGGAGCAGTCAATGTTCTCATACTGCATGATACTCAGTTCGTGCTAGTCAGATTTCTTGATCTGTGGATGTATAGACAAACATTCCATGGATGCGATTGCCATTTGCTGGTTGTGTCTGAGAAGAATAGATACAAGATGGCTGCACTTGGTGTTGGCGCCTCATGGGTTGTTGCAGTTGCTAACCCTCTCCTCTCTGGTTTCCACAGCCATTATTACCCACGGCCTGTGACATGGATAATCCCCATAGATCGCTTCGTACACCACTGTCTGCAGTGGAAAAACAACTTCAACCACAACACCAACAACCTCTCTTGTCCACACGCAAACAACTTCCATCTACAACACAAATTATCTATTTCAATTGCCGCAGGAAAATCTCTCTAAACGGTGACATTTTTGCAGAGAAATAGGTGCTATTTTCTATACTGTGGGAGTTGCTGAGGTTTGTAAGGTTATGCTAAGCAAAAGTACGCATTCATACGTCCTCCGGTACTTTGATGCAGTGGGGTATGGGGAGTCTATCAGACTGCTGTTGACATCTGCTAATGTTGAGTGGACAGAGGTACATCCCGAGTGGCCGCAGGAGAAGTCAAACCAACCTTTTGGGCGTCTGCCAGTTCTGATCGAGAAAAATGCAGATGGCAGTCCAGACCTTGTTATTAGCGAGCCCGGAAACATTGAGCGCTACATCGCACGCACATATGGACTAATTCCTACCGATCTCAGGGCAGCCGCGCTTCAGGAACAGGTGCGCGATCAGCTATCTGATGCACATACGGCACTTATAAGATACTTTTTTGCAATTAATGAGAAAGATAAGGATATGAGGATGGCAGTTTTTCTGAAGCTCTTTGATGAGGTCATTGTTATTCAGTCTAAGCTTCTGAGAGAAAACGGCAATACAGGACGTCTGTTTGGTAACCGTAACTCATATGCAGATGTTGTCTCGTATGGCTTCTACAAGGACTTGTTAATTGGAATGGGCAGATATGATGAATATATTGTTGACATTGTTAAATCTAAACTAACTCCTGAGATTGCCAACCTCATTTACACTGTTGAAGCTGATCCTCGGTTGGAAATATATATGCTAAAGGCTGGTAGTATTTTGGCGACAATCAACGCATAATTTTAAACTCTTTGAGTAAACTTTACATCGCCTTTACTAAGAAATATATTAAAAAAAGCTATAGATTTTGTTGATGTTACGATGCTAGAAACATATCTAGCTAACACAGCTAGACATTCCTGATTACAGATAACACATCGTTAGTACTCTCAAATGTCAATGCACCGGCTTGTGATATAGCTTTTGGCGCAGGTGCTGACAGAATTCCGTTGTAAATGACATAGCCAAGAAAAGCAAACGAAGCGCCAACCACCGATCTCACCTTTGCCGCACGCTGTGGATCATTCTTAACTGCCTGTGGCGGATGTGAAACAACAGTAAAATAACTCGAGATGGCGTGCTTCATGGCACCAGCTAAACCCGCAACTAAACTCTGTTCTGAGATGGTGGCAGGTGTACCAAGCTGCTCATGTATTCTATTGCAAAGCCCGATTAGGTTGGGATAGTCGCTTTCAATGATGGTCTTCAGTGTGTTCTGCGGCAAATCAACTTTGATAACAAGTACTAGATATCCATAGACCACAGCATCCAGAGTTGTAGGCGTGTTTCCAAAAAAGTACTGCTGCTTGTCTAGCTTCTTCGAAAGCACAGATAAATACTTTTTGGCCTGCTCATAGATTGGGTGCGCAGACTTGTCTGCATGTCGGTTGAATCCCTCTTTGGCAAGAAGATAAATCCGCGGTAGCTTGTTTCTTAGAGCACTAGCGTTGGAGTTGGCTTCGGAGCTATCCGCAGATTCAATTGTGATGCCCTCTGCTTTTAGCTTATTTTCTGCGTGTGATTTCAGCTGAGTAGGGATTACTAGGCTGAGAGGAAAACCGAATAACTTGGCTAGCTGTGGTCTGACAGCACTAACAAAATCCTCTGACACTGAATACCAACTAAATAGCAGCGCATCACCAAGACCATTCTGAATCATAGATATGTATGCTACACTCTGCGACAGCTGCTCGGGATCAAGTCCTGCGTCCAGATCATGACCCTCTTGCTTTAGAAACTGTGTAATAGGCCAAAACCCCGATTCAACCGCTGAACCCTGATATACAAGCGTTGGTAGACATCTACTAGGAGAGATGTCAGTGCTGTTGGTCCGATAAAGACGCCAATCGGCTTTGGAGAGCTGCAAATATGCCTACAGCTCATGTTGTAAGATAAGAAATCGTCAAAGCAGTGTTAGAAACCAATAGTTTTCGTATGTAGGACGGATAATACAGTTCAGTTTGCAGAGACAGTCAAATCACGCACCTGAATACTGAGACACACTGGATCGAATGAGTATATTCCATCCGATTCAAAGGGAGAACCCCAAGAGTAAAGTGAGTACATGTGTTGTTCTACAAGATCAATAATAGAGTTAGGTTCATTCGGACAGTCTGTGCTCTAAATATTATTGATGAAAATTTTATCTTTAAGTCTCGGATTAAAGACAACATGGTATGGGCACCAATACCAGTGTGCAATCATGCATTCTCAAGTGGATGACTGGGATTGTTTTTTTCTACACTTGTTACTTTTGAATTGAAGCATTTCTTTGTCGCATTTAACAACTTGGATTCCGCTTTGGTTGCATTGCCAAGCAGCTTGTTATGGACTACGGCCAGGTTCTCGCTGATTTAGAGCAGGCTTGCGCCGACTTTCAAGTACGTTTGAAAATACGAAAAATACATAGTTTTTATTTGGCGCTGCTAAAGTATATTTTGTCGACGAACGAACACCAAAATGTATCAGGCATAGGTCTTCTGAAACATCTTCGTATTGATAAGCAGTCGCAGCTTGGTTATGTTTTGTTTTTGACTTAGGTTCCAGCAACCCGGTTTGCAGCTGAGCAGCAGCTGCAGAGCTTTGGAAAGAGACCTGATGCCATTGAAGCGGGCAAGTTTGCGCTAGGTAAGATTAGCTATTTAATTAAGCCATATCAGATAGACGATTCAGTCGTAATAATCAAAAGGGAGTGTGGGGGGAAAATGATTAGACAGCTTGCTCATCGACTACCGAAAGCAATTACCGCCCATCGGACCACATGGCCCTCCGATAAATGCGCCGTTTATTTAGGGAGGTGGCAGTTATCACTTTTGTTGTTTGCACACATGGCTGTTTCAATGTACTCTGATAACAAGCATGGTCAGAGGACAGCGACCATGCACAAGTGCGAGAGATTGTGCAGACGTAAAGATTTCCTAGAACGAGGGTTGTGGCACGCATGGCGACAATACTGCTAACATGACACTTTACAGCCATGTGTAATATTGAACACGCCTGCACTCTTCTCATATAGTCAACTCTAATGTTCCCACAGCAAAGTTCTTTGCACTGCGCGGGATCAAGGAGGCAGTGATCACAGGATATGCGGTTTTAGGATTGACCAGTACGCTGGCTCTGCGCGATGAGTTGTTTCAGGTGGCACTGACGCATAACCGCAAATACGACTCGTTTGTATTAGATTCGCTGTGTTGGGTGATTGCAGTGATAACAAAGCGCACATGGATTGAGGCCGCAGAGGAACAGAAATTGGGATTCACACAGACACTGTACGACGATATTGTTCGGCACAATACGCCATGTATTGGAATGATTGTCGCGACATATCTGATTGATGAGATTTCTGGCGGAAGCAAATGCTCCGAGTTCAGTTTGCCATGGGAATTCCACTACTCGTGCAAAGCAACGTTTGAGAATACACATATGCTTCGGCTTTTTGAGGCGGCACTCAAAGTCATACATCAGCAGCTGAGGCGGTCGATGGAGGAGCAGCGCATTTTGTCGGGTGGAAGCCATATCATTGCGTACGAGCGGCGATCGGCATTACATATTGCTGAACGGATACTTAATTGGGAGTTTACTTCACCAGACAAAAGTAAAATCATTGCGGCCTCATTTGGAAACCCAAGAGCCAGCACTACACGGCGCAATGCGACATATGCTAATGATAGCTTGGACGAAGACGACGGCACAGGAGCAGGGATATTCGAGAATGAATTAAACACCCGCACACCACTGTTCCCGCGAGACTGGCAGTCGTTGCTGCTAAATGGCGATGTGATTTCGATGTTTTTCTCGGTGTATGAGGCGACCTTGAGCGATCAGATGCACGCGTACTTTTCGCCTGGAAGCTCGCACATTGCACTGCAGTGTCTGGTTCAGATTTCTGGTATTCGCGGCAAGGCCATTTTTAATTCCACTGAAAACAAGAACAGCGACGTATTGCGGGCTGAGTTTGCGCGGGTTGTCATGCGCAACCAGCTGCAGATGATCCGACATGTGTGTTCGATGGATCTGGCTTCGGAGGCATCCGAGGATATTGTCATTGCCACTACGCAGATGATTCGACGATTTATTGAGACACAGCTGGAGGAGCTGCCCTTGGCCACGGACAGCGGCCGACCAATGCACCCGCTTGCGTTTCTAGTTGCCAGTGTCCCCGAAACGCTTGAGTACTTTGGAGAGGTCAGCAAATTTATATGCATGCTGCTGAATGCGGCGTCGGGTATTCTCAGATCCGATAGACTGCAGAGGATTGATGACGAGTTTGGGGACGTAGACAACTATTTTATCATGCAAGCATTCGACGAGCTTGCTAATGCATGGTCAGCGGTGATCAACGACATCAGAGAGTGGCAGTATTTGGACGAGGCTGCCTCCACCACACAGAGCAGTGCTGACAAAAATCAAGTTCAGTTCGAAAGCGGGATTGGCACCACGGACGCGCTTAGTTCATTTGTACAGTTCCTGACCACTACTGCGTGTCTTATACGCACAGAGTATCTTCAGCTGCGTATGCTTGTGTGCGAGGACAGCATCCGCACAGACACTTTGCAGTGTGGTAGCTCTTCAATTGACCAAGGGCTGCTTACAAAAGATTACGTGGTTTACGAGGATCAACTTCAGTTTTATGCCTTACTTGCTCGTCTGGATTTCCGAACATCGATGGACTGCCTTTACGAGAATTTACGCAGTCGCTGCAATGCACTTCAGAAGGAGTTCAGAAGAATAGCAGATGAAGCCAATGGAAGCGCACTCTCCGGTTCCAATACTGGTCACAACCAACACACTATAGATCTGCTACACGAGCAAACGCAGTGGATTGTGTTGATGATCGGCTATACGTTGTGTGATTCGGGAACCTCTGAACGAGTTCTTATTCCAAAGCCGGTTCTTGAATACTCTGCGTCGACGCCAGGCGGCGAACAGGATCTGGTTGTACAGAGCATCATGGCACTGCTTAGGGCATTGGAATTTGAACTGGTCGGCCCGACATCTGCGCTTGCAGAATATGGCAGCCCTTTGTTTGTGGAGACGCTTTTCTGGGCACTGAGACGTGTGGCACCAGTGTACTTTTTGTTTGATCGCACAGATTACAGAGACCTTAGTCAGTCAATTGCTGCAGCGTTTGGGAGCAAGGAAGATGGCGGAAATGGTGTGGCTATGATTGGCGGTGTGCTGAACATGGTTCGCCGAGCATTCGATATGTGGTCGTCCGAAGAGGATGTGCTTCTGATGTGTGTGAGCATGCTTCTAGCTTTGGCGCAACGCTCTGCTATTGCACGCGAGATTGCTTCGTCACCGCAGTTTACATCATTGATGTTGTACTTTACAAGCAATATGGGCAAGTTTCCTGAGGCTGTGCACGGAGCTACCATTGAAGCGCTGGCCTTGCTTGCATGTCATTTGTCTCCCGCTGAACACGAGCGGTGCTTTTCAGAGCTCAAGTCTCTGATCGCTCACAGCTTCAGCAAAGTTGTACACAGCAACGATTTTATGGCTCAGTATCAGAACACGCTGCTGGTCAACCAGCTGCTCGATGGGTTGGATATGATGGATGGGCTGTTGTCAGCAGCAAACTTTAGGAACATGGATGCTGTATTTGGTTTGTTTTTCGAGCTGGTCCCACTGTTTGAGCAGCTACTGGCGGTATACGTTAGTGGCCATGGGATTTCTCGCAAGATCATTCAGGTCGTTGAGTCTGCCGCCCGCTATCTGGAAGTTTCATCGCTGCCTGATGATGAGCATATGTTGCGGTTCTCGCACTGCTTCCGTGGGATCCTACACCGCTATCATACTGCCAATCAGGGTCGCACGGCTTCCCAAACAGACGATGATCTGGAAAGCCAGAGTGAAACCACGGCTTTGATCTCAGCAATGACTTATCTTGTTCGCAATGAGATGGGGTTCTCTCCTGATGAAACAAGCCACTCGATGAGCAAGACGGTTTCTGATGCCTTTGGCGAGACGGAAGTATTTGGCGTTTACTGCATCCAAGTGACTGCTGACGCAGCACAGTTGCTGACACCCAATGTGCTGCGGATGCACGTGCAGTTTCTCTCGGAAATGGTGCAGTATCGCACACCGTCGTTGCTCCGTTGGCTGCCTGCCGACGCTTGGAGACAGTTGATGAGCATATTTGTTGCTGGGATTGACAATGACATTTACGATGTCAGCCAGCGCACGTATGAGGCCATTGGCAAGCTAGGCGCCTTTGTAAAGATAAACGGTCTTGGTGGTGCATCGAGCGAGTTACACACTGTGTTTGAACAGGGCGTCAAGCAGCTACTGAGCAAGCTGCTTCGGACGCTACTGTTCTCTCCATTTGATGTTGAATTGGTGGAATCTGCAGGCACTGCGCTGGTGACACTGGGTCTAATTGACCCTGTGCATCTGCAGTCGTGCTTCCATGAGCTATTTTCTCAAGGCCAATCTTTAACATTTTCGGATCGCCTTGCAGCAACGCTTGCAAAGTTTAACGCAGACCTGGATGCATGTGATGCTGTCAAGGCCTTTCTTGGTTCAGCTGGGCCCGCACCTGGGCCCATTGACAGTGCTGCACTACGACAGCCGCTATTTGAGTTCTTAGTTAATGCCCGGGCAGTCCTTCGTATAAAGTGATTACCGATTTTACTTTTGGTTTAACCCGCACTGTCTAATTAGCCAGATATGAGCTTAATTTGCGTATATTGCCTATCTTTATAAATATAGTTAGCATTTACACACACCATCTAGAACCCTGCCAATTCTAAAAACAAAAGTTTGTTGATAGAATTGTTGGATTAATAAATGTTTATATCTCAGGATCTGGTCAGTGACTGTTGATAGTGTGCATTTTTCTTCCATATTGCAGTATCCATGTGTTTGTGGGGAATATCGCTATTTTACCTCTGACGAAGGGGATAGAGACAATTTTACCCCACTTCTATTAAGCGCCATTCGATCACAGACGCCATTATTGTCAAGGCAATAGGCAACAGGCAGCAGCGTTGCCTAGAACAGCTATTACTCTGGCTACTACACCTAGTGCTTGTGACGTAGACACAAGTTTGAGGCATAATTCGAGTGTGTGTGATCGCTGGTAATAGAAGCTCTGTGGTGTGCTGTCTAGAATCTAAAGGCCGCGAATTTTCGGCAAGTCGTGGGGAGGGGATGCTATTAAATGAGTTGCACATTGAATAATCAACTACCAATTTAGTGTCTGTGTGCCTGTAGGGGATAAAGTTTGCATATAACCTCACATTCTGCTTACAAGCCGTTTACGCTAGAACTTTTTTTCTCACAGCCGTCCTGCTATTTTTGACGCATAGTCTTTTTTTGCGTTCTTACGGCTAATCCCTAGCATCCCTTGTTTTTCTTCGAGGTTTATGACTGGCTTGACTGCGAACATAATCTTCTCTTTTTCTCTAGTGACTGGTCTTTTAGGATAAAACGCTGCACCAAACACAAGGTAGCACTTGGCTGCGCAGCTAAGCGATTGGAGTCAATGCAATGAACAACGAAATCAATCAATCCATAGAAGGTGTGCTCCAGCATTCGCTAGATGACAAGTTTGACATATTTGCGCTGTCTACTGGAGTGCCAGACTTTGTCAAGAAACTGTTTCGGTGAGTTCTTCGGCTATCATGTTTGGGTGACTTTGCTTGTGTATGCATGTCTACATGGCATTGCATGAAAGATGGGAAAATGATTGGTCATTTAAAGAGAGCATGGCATATTGCCATATGGATATCATTATGCTTGTTGTCATACGCTGCAAATGTCTCTAAATTGTATGTGGTTCTCCACGTGTTGCAATTATACTATTTCCAATTACTAATAATCAACAACGTGTGGCCCCTCTTGCCGAATATTCTTCCGAGGATGTTTTCTATTGACAAAATGGAGATTAATTTGCGATGTAGTATGCTTGAGGATGAAACGCACCGAGATATTGTTTGCTGGGGATATGGAGGTGAGAGCTTTGTTGTAAAGGATCCCAACGAGTTTTCCAAGTATGTTCTGCCGCAGCACTTTAAGCACAACAACTTTGCTAGCTTTGTCCGCCAGCTCAACAAGTACGACTTTCACAAAGTCAAGGTTACCGAGGAAAAGCGGTATGGAGATGAGGTAAATACCACGCGCTCTAATACACAAAGTTTTTGCCCTTTTTAATCAAGCAATACTTGTAACGTGCATGTGCTAATTTATTGCACTATATTTGTACATGTGTACCAATTGTAAATCTTAGGCATGGGAGTTCAAGCATCCAAAGTTTCAGCAGAATCGACCTGATCTTCTGGAGAGAATCAAGCGGAAAATCCCTCCAAAGTCCAAGTCGCTTGGTGGGGTGGGGAATGGGAGACACGGAGATGGTGAGCTTCGTGTAGTGGCAGATGATCTACAGAGCCAGATCCACCTGTTGACGCATGCCCACGCAGAGGTGTCAATGTACATGCACCAGCTTGGCAAGCAACAGCAGGTAATTTCGGAGGAGATCAATGGACTTAAAAAGACTATGCAGACACAGGACCAGCTGATGGAGGAATTTGTCCGGTATTTGGTTAACCAGGAGGCTGCAGGAACTGGCAATGGCAAAAGTACCGAGCTGGGCTCTTCAACATCTATTACTATGGCGGCGGCAGCAGTATCAGGGCTTGGAAACATTGGAGCCATGAGCCATATTCCTGGTATTGTAGGGGCTGAAACTAGTGCGATTGAGATCACAGGTCAGACCAACAACAGCTCTATAGCAGAGAACTGTATCTCAAACCCCAATAATGACAACAGTATTAGTAACAGCTTATGTCCGGATTCACAACAACAGGAGCAGCATGAACAACATCAGAACCATATGCAGCTACAAGACCATGGGCAGCTACAGACCCACCAGCAGCCTCAGGCGCAGCTCTGTGAGCTTCCCCGCTAAAAGCGTTGTACTAATTTCTTTTATTTTTGAGTGTTTTGGAACCCACCTTTCTCTTCTACTAATTGTTTAACACGCAGGAGCTCTGTATTAATTTTATGAATTTCTAGAAGCTGGGTAGATCATTAATTGTGTGCACACAACCGACATAGAAGAGTATGTAATAGTAGTCATCTAAACAAATAGATTGGATAACATGGCAAAACAAGGTGTTGCTGATGCTACAAGTAACTGAAGGAATCAACAATGGTCGGAAGCTAAGGTGTCATTTCTTAAGACATTTGTTGGCTTGTGCCTCTTTAATAAGGGGGACATCCATATAAGGAGTAATATTTGCAAAAGGAAATTAGTAATATTTTTATGCATGCATTTTCGGGGACTGGAGTCTCCTTGGTTTGGAAATCTGGAGGCAGTTGTTGCTGTGGCAGCACCTCCCAAGCGTGAATGTGCATACACACACCCATGACGGCATTTATTTATGACTGGAAACTGGCACAATTCTTTCTACCACTGCTACTTTATGCTATACTCCGCGCATACAACCACTGCACTAATATATTGTCATCTCCTTTATTGTGCATGCATCCTGGGAAGCGTCAATTGCTGACTGTCTTTTCTTATTTTTAAAAATATGCAGCAATCTGTTTCGTTTCTGCAGCTGCACAGTATTGTACTGCACGGAGAATAATCACTAGGCACCAGAAATGTTACTGCGGGGCTCTGGCTGTCTCTACTTGCCTCTCTCCCGGTTTTACCACCTCGTGGGGCAGTTAATTTGTTTAGTTCCCTCCAACTCATGGCATCGCAATATAAGCGACTGTATTTCCTACCCCTTTGGTCTTATGAAAAATGTGACAACTACGGGTTTTCCTTGCACACACTATCTTCCAATTTTTTGACATTCGACTTATTTCTTCTGTGAATCTCCTCGGTAGCTCGAAACCACCTACTTTTAAAATATTGGCTCTTTGTCTGCAACGCACTGTGATTTGGAAATTCAGCTGGCAAGTGTAATTTGTATGTTTCTTGGGGCAGTTTAGATTATCAGGGGCATTAGCAGTGGCGATATTGTGGCTTTTAACTTGAGATACTCTCACGCTTAACCTGAAAGCATTATACAACGTAACACTGTCTGGTTGCCTAATTTGCTGACTGACTGTCTAAGAAAGGCATAGTGCAAACGCTGCAGATTCTCTATTTTACATTCATCATCGCCACAGGTTTGGCAGATAGACGTGACCTGCTAAAAACGCAAAACAATCCGATAGAAATCTGCGCTTGAAAAAAGAAAGCCATACACGAGGCTGCATTAGCCAAGACTTTCTTTTTTATGCGCTCTGTTGATTTTATTGAAAGGTAAGCCGTGTGTGAAGAGAAAGGTTGGATGAGAAATTTTTTGATTGAGACTCGCCATTTTCGCAATTGTTTTTGGACAGAGAAATAGAGCGCATAACTCTTCACATCCAACAAAGAACAGCACAGATTGTGGTTGAAATGGGAAGAGTGACAGTTGGTCAAACATATGTCATTGATTCTTGCGCGGAATTTGGTGCGCTTGGGCCTCATATTATGATAGATGTAATCCCTGAACGCCAACAATTTTTCTGTAAACATTCAGTGGGTATATCCATTGTTTTTACCATTTTATGATGAAATAAGATGAGTCGGTTCAAAGAAAAAAACTTAGCCGGAGGTTTTTCCCAGCAACATACAATTATTTTGAAGCCATGAACAAGTTGCGCTTTTTCCTTTGTGGCGGTTACATTGCATATGATGACGGCTTCGACATCCAAAACCCTCCTCCCTTCCTGTCACCTCATCCTCCACAAATCTTGCTTGGTCAACCGCTTCAAGCTTCTCAGAGCACTATTTGTCCTGAACAACCTCTGCCATCCGATGCTCCAGCCGCATATTGCCCGTCCCTTGCCACCATGCGCCTCTTCTCTCCTTGCCACATCATGAAAATAGCAAAAATAATTTATATTAGACTTGCAGGACTTGGACCTGGTGGAATGGTGTTTTGTTTTTGGTTTTCCACATTTATATATTATTAATTGATCATCGCTGGTATCTACAGGCCTGCCAACGCAGCGCCCGGGCTCTTCTTTCCATATCTCCACGCGTTTTCCCTATCATCGCTAATTTCTAAAAATTAAAAGACCGCATAATAATCTAGCAGGTAGTAATAAAACAAGTCCAATCTTTTTTGTAGCAAATAAAAAGGATGGGTATCTCTGCAATATTCAAGCGGAACAAGGTAGCCGGGAGCTCGGATAGTGTTGTTGAAGTACCAAAGTCACGGCATATCAAGAGACGCCAGACAGAGCCGTCATACTCCCCATCAAAGCCCTCAGCCATTGGTCGCAGCAGATCCACGGGCAGCCACGCAATGCATTCGGTAAAAAACATAGACGCCGAAAGCAGAGGCACTGCATTAGCTCAGCGCGGCACCGGCAGATACGCAAAGCCGGCAGATTTGTCGTCAGAGTCGTCGATGGATGAGCTGCCTACTCCCGACGATAGTCTCGATGAGGGATCTACTAGGTGTCATCCGCGCGACAAGATACTGTCACCAAATGGACGGACCACGGTGCCAGCATCATCCCACTATGCGCGAACCAGCGACAAGAATTCAGCACAAGTTAAGAACGATGTGTTTGGGATGCACAGTCTAAAAGCACCGCTGCATGATACATGGACAGCACGACACAAGGAACTTGATCCATTTGGTAAGTCTATGAAAATGACCATAAAGCCACATTAGCCAGAGCCAACAACCACTTTGTGCTGGGAGATGGGTCTTAGAAGAACACAATGTGCCACCAGATGCAACGGACAGATGTCTTTGTGCAGATGGTCCACCACCAGCATCACACACAATCCAACTAGCGCTCAGCCGCAGAGAACAGAGGCGCGCAAGTCCAAAAGCAGGACAGGCAGAGGTAGTTGCTTTGTTGAATGTTGCAGCACAATGGCCTGGTGCCCCGCCTCATTGTAAAACAACCGCCCGCTGCATGCGGTAGCGACATAGCGCAGAGAAGGGCAGTCATGTTGGCCCATTGTGTGAGCCTGGCGTTGTTCTGGCCAATCAACCTTAGAGAGGTGTTTATGTAACTAAATCTGAAAAATGGAAGGATGCACGGGCTTTGTTTTATGTGAGGTCATTGTAGAGGACAGCCCACCCAGACGGCCGCTGACAGATTTCGAGGATCCCACATACATCCCGCCGCTGACTTTGGCAGCGACGCTGTTTGACGACTACAGCTACATGGGCACTTTGGGCGCCACAAATGGAGCTGCTGTCCCGACAGCGGCTGGTGCTGGTGGGGGTTCAGCGGCCACGAAAGGCGTGGGATCGGACACGCTGGACTTTTTAGGGGACTTCAATGCAACGTACAACGCCCTGTTTGGCACGCCACCCTCTGCAACCCTCGCAATCAGCGACGGACTCCGGAGCCCAGACAATACGCAGCCGTCTAAGACGCACGGCGATGGGCTGCTAAGCCCAGCCAGCACGCGGCCATCCAAAACGTCCAGTCCCGTGAGCGAGATAGTCAGCGACGACGAACGCAGCGAGTCGAGTGCCGAGAGTGGTAGCACTAGCGAAAGCTCCAGTGGAGAACCCCCAGAGCTTGCGGAAGAGCGACGCAAGGAAGAGGAGCGCAAGGCTGCTGAGCAGCGCAGCCGCCGGCGTGAGGTGATCAAGCAGCAGGTTGCCTTTGAGCGCATGAAAGAGCGTCACCGGCGGCAGCGTCCAGAGCCGACCAGCGCGCCCTTTGGCAGAATTGCGCGTTGGCAGAGCGAGGCAGCCGTAGCAGCAACTGTGGACCAACCGCAGCCGACTCAAGGCGCACTTTACGCTAGCAGCGCTGCTATTAACAGCGAGTACGCGCCGCAACAACCGCTTGCGGGAGCGCTTGGTGGAGCACAATACGTCAGCGCCTCGATGCCCAGCATTGCACGCGATGTCAACGCTCCGCTTGTGCAGCATCAGCCGAACTTTCCGCTGCTGGTCGATACAGCGGCGGCCCGCGACACCGCTGTAATAGGTGCTCAAATGAGTTCTACGCTTGCATCGCCTTTGACCACGCCAGCGCTTCACACAAACAGCGGGTTCCACTCTGCGCCGGCTGTCTTCAGCGCACATGTGGGAATAGGGGGAGTTGCCCCGCCGCAGCCCAGAGCGGCACATCCGGTGCGGTTGGCCAGCATTCCGCAGAGCACAAAGAACGCGTACCTCAGCGACTCTAGTGGCGACAACGCCAGCGACG
The DNA here is from genome assembly GCA_027578695.1 of Coemansia sp. RSA 1365. Taxonomy (NCBI): domain Eukaryota; kingdom Fungi; phylum Kickxellomycota; class Kickxellomycetes; order Kickxellales; family Kickxellaceae; genus Coemansia; species Coemansia sp. RSA 1365. The sequence goes on along the minus strand of JANBTM010000004.1, from coordinate 57,901 downwards.
TGTCCAGCCTGGGCGGTAGCGATAACACATCCGGTAGCTCTAGCGTCGACGCATTCTACAGCGCCGCCTCCTCCGCAGCTACGGCAAGCACCACTGAGGCACGTGCGGCGCCGGTGTTCGCTGGCAGCAAAGTGGAAAGTGGTATGCCTCCCAGCGCCCTACAGCGCACATCGTCTGTCTCCCATCGCATTGATGCGCTGCAGCCGACTGAAAACGACTCCTCCAGCGAAGGATCTGCGATGAGTCAATCGTCGTCCAAGCGTCGCGTGCGCTTCCAGGAGACTGTGTCAGTGGTCTTTAACGCCCATCATTCCATTGCTGAAGACGACCACAACTGCTCCAGTGATTCGGACAACGACAGCAGCAACGCATCTATCAACATGCTCGCTGCGCTCCACCCTGTCAAGACGCCCGATACTGACCGCTGCAATCTCACTGGTGCAAATATCTCAGTACCGGGTGCTTGTGTTGCCGACGACGCCTTTGACGACGCGGGCGCGCTTGGCCACTCACGCTATCGCATCCCTGCCAGCGTTGCCGTGCAGGTAGGTCCACTGCTGTGGCCAGAAGTCAGCGACATTGCCGATTCTGCTAGCACCAGCCACCAGACAAGCGGCGCCTCGAGCCGCAACGGCTCACCAGATGAAACCAAGCACCGCCGCCACCGCCCGAGGCATCGTGTCGAGACCCAGCCGCTGCGCGACCGCGAGGCCGAGCGCGAGCTGCAGCAGCGCAAGAAGTTGGCTACCGTAAACCACAAGCCTATTATAAAACCTGCCGACGCTGAGCCCTCTGTCGACAACGTTGCTGTCACGCAATCTGCATCCAAGCCAGTCGTTGAAGGCGAGCCGACCGAAGAAGCCCGGTCTGCTGACCCGATGACCGAAGCTCGGCGCGCACTACTCGGTCACTATTACGTCCCCAATCCAATGCTTCCAGTTGGCAACACCATCCCGCGTAGCACCTCCATTGCGCGCAGCAATAGCATGGCTCTTCCACGTACGTCTGGCGTCAAGATTGTTCGCTCCCAGTCATCTACCTGTTCTCAGAACCGCTATTCCGCTGGTGCTGGCGCGACCCAGAGTAGGAATGACTCGTGGCGTGGTCTGAGGGGCCCTCGCCGTGGCCAGTCCGTTACATCTACCCGACGCGACCAGAACAATGCTGAACAGAGCAAGATCAACCATACTGCTGATCACATACCTGCTGCCCCTGCTTCCAAGGACTCGCACACACACTCGGTAGCGCGCACTGCCACTACCAAGAAAATTGCGCGCAAAGACAGCCACGAGTTCAACTTTACTAACGTGTTGGAGAGCTTCTCAACCTCCAGCTTCGAGCTTTCTGAGGGCAAGGAGGGCGGCGTCCACATCCGTTATTCTGACAGGAAAGGTGCACATCACAAGCTCTCCAATGACTCCTCAGAGTTTCAGGCAGACAATGCCGCCGACAACAGCGATGGTGATGATATTCCCCTCTCTCTCATTGTGCGATCGCGCTCTGAGCCCCTACAAAACCACTACCACCTCACCGAAACTAAAACATTAGGCGCCAATATTGGCGCTCTGGGGCATGCTGTTGGCACTTGCCAGGACAAGTCACACGGGCGCATGCTTGCCCGCAGCACTGGAAGCTTTAAGAGCCGCAGCGTGGACAGCAGACAAATGTATGCTGATACGTGTTCTGCCTCTGTGGAAGCGAATCGCCAACAGACGTCTGATGCTGGCAGGCGGCGCTTCTCAAGGTGGGGAAATATTTTCTAAACGGTTTTATTTATTTATTTTATTTTATTTTATTTTATTTTTAAAGCGACAGACATTGTCAAACCGAGAAGCATACAGCTATAAAAGACATTTAAACGGATATGAGAGAGATCGATGGCATAAAGTACATGTGTAAATGTTCTAGACCTTCACAATACTCTTTCCAAAGTTTGTTCCGTCATACAGATCCAGCAGCGCCTGCGGGGCTTTTTCGATGCCATCGAGCTCTGCAATCTTGAACTTGACTTTGCCTTCCCGATAAAGACTGGACATTTGACTGACAAACTCATCATGTATTGGTGAGTTGAAATGTCCAGAGACATTGATTCCCACCAGTGTGGCCTCCTTGGAAATCAGATAAAATAGGTTTTTTAATCCATACTGCTCATTAGCAGATGTCACATTCTTCTGGGATGTGATTCCACAGCCGATTATGCGTGCGCCAGTCTTCAGGTTCAGTAACACGGCATCTAGAAATGGGCCGCCGACATTGTCAAAGTACATGTCGACACCCTCTGGTGCCGCCCTTTTGATTGCTGCCGCGTAGCCGCCACACGTCTTGTAGTTGAACGCATCGTCTGCACCGATCTGCTTCACATACTCTACCTTCTCATCTGAACCTGCCACGCCAATGACATATAAACCATGTATCTTTGCTAGCTGCACAACTATCTGGCCTACGCCGCCGGCAGCTGACGTGACAAGAATAGTTTGACCAGCCTTGGGACAGCCGCGCACTTGGAAACCATAGAATGCTGTGAAAGAGGTTACTCCTAATACTCCGAGGTAGTCGCGCGGATTTATCCCTTCTTGCTCGGGAATTTTGGTTAAGTCGCTGGCTTTTACAATGTATTCAGTCTGCCACTTTCCTTCACCATGGTATACCAGATCGCCCTCGTGTACTGCACTACTGGCGGATGCGGTGACTCTGGCTACCAAATAGTTTGTGATTGGCTCTCCTGTCTTATAACCTCCAATGTACGTACTTTGTCCACCCATGCGCCCACGCTGGTGAGGATCGACAGAGAGGTAGAGCGGTCTGATTAAGGCTTCTCCGCTTTTTAGCTGGTCGCTGGATGGCGCAGTTACATGGTCAATACTAAAGTTGGATAGTTTTGCAAACCCACTCTTTACGTAGCTTTTCAACACTACACGTGTGGCCATAGTCAATTTTAGAAGTACAGTATTAGCTAATAATTGCTAGATAAAACCCCCATATAAGATAATATATCCAGAGAGAAAGATAGAAAGGGGATAAGGGAATCTAGACACGAGACGAGTCTGGCATATCTGAATCTTTGGTAGCATTAACGAGGCTGGTTGGGCACCCTAACCCAAGCCAGTGCGTTTAATGATTATCTGCATCGTGCTTCAAATATTGTAGATGGTCGCGGTAGTGCAACTTTAAAGCATATCTCAGTGGCAGCATCTTTTGCGGACCAGTCCACACAGGAGGCTTCTGTCTTGTCTCTGTCTCTTTGGTAATGTCAGCAACAAGCCGAGGCTTTGTCTTAGCCGGGACAGCTAATGATGGTGGTGTTATAGCCATGGAATTGTTGGCTGTGGTTACATCGGCAAGCCCAATACTGCTAAGATCAAGTGTAATGGTGATTAACTGCTTGCTGATCTGCGGATAGTCCTGACGGATGATCTTGACCACTTCGTCAAGTTTAACAAAATACAGATCCAGTGCAACAAAGCGGCTCCGCTCGTGCAAAGTAAATTTGTTCACTAGCTCCTTATCAGCAGCAGCCGTCGAACTGCCAGTGGCCATCTTTTTCTTAGGGTTTGTTACTTTGGTATCTGCTGGCTCTGCTATCGCGCGCTCTTCTGTCAGGGCGGCAGTAGAGTCATGGATAAGCTGTATGTTCGAGACAAACATGCTGGCCAAGGGCTCCCACAAATGCTCCTTTTGAGACTGGGTAATACGCTGGCGACAGAGATGCGGGTAGCGTTGAAATAGCGGATTAGAGCTACCATCATCTTCGCTAGCAACATCTTTTGACGGCGTGTCAATGGACATTCCCAAAAGCAAACGAATCTGCATGTCCACAACAAAATAGTCGAGCTTTGACGTTGGCGGATCCGAATGCAGTTGAATCGTGTAGAGTGGCAGGTAGCGTATTGCACGCGCAGCAATCGCCTCTGGTGTTAGTGTGCTGGTTTGCTGTGTCTGTGGCACATCTTCGACTATCGTTCGGCCGCCCTCCTCTACGCTTTGTTTTGCTTTGCTTTTACGCCCGCCCGCTACGCTATTGCGCGCTGCGGACTTCCTGGTGCTGGTACCGCTTCCACGTGTCTGTGTTGGCTGTGTGGTTGCCACGATAGCTGGACTCGGCGTGCGCGCCAGAGCATGTTCGCCAGAAACTGCAGCAGACTCTGTCTTTATGGCAACTGTGGATGCTGCTGTCGGAGAAACTTTGCCAAACAGTGTGTTGTGCGGTGGCGGCGTGTGACTTACTCTGCTGTCTACAGCACCACCAGAACCATCGATGGTTACTACTCCATGCTGTACATGCGATGCTGCAATATTGGGCTTTGCAAACGTTGTTGCCTCATCTGTAGCATATTTAGGTCTCTTTGGGCCCAGCCGTTGCTTCTGATTAGCTTTGCGGATAATTTTTCCCGCCCCACCATTTCTTTCCTCATTCTCCTGCTCATCGTTGTCGGTGACGTCATAGACTGCACGCTTTTTGGATGGCCTTCCGCGGCGACGCTTGGGAGCCAAATTGCCATCTTTTGACTCGCTCTGCATAATGGACGCCTTTTGTGGATCAGCACTGTCCACGGACAATTCTGCAGGTTCGCCATGTAGCGACTCGGTCAATTCGGCCGATACGCGACGGCGCTCCTTTGGCGTGCGCTTCTCCATGCGTTCAATGGTCCCCATCAGCACCTGAAGCTTACGCTCATCCCGTGAAAGTTTGGATGACGTCGACGAGAAATAGTAATTCACCATGGGCTTCTCGGCCTCTTCGCGTAGTCTTTTAAGCGACACCAGCTCGCGTTTGGTCGCCGATGTACTGGGAACGCCCTGATCGTGATTATCCAAACGTCGCGCTCGCAAAGACTTTGATTGCTTGTCGCGAGATTTTCGGGATTGCAATGGAGACACTTGCTCCGTGGTTCGTGTGGCTGGACTGGCTGCACGAGAAAACGTATGAGTTAAACTTTCTTTTGCAACTGGTGCATCTGCGGATTTTGTGTTCGTTGGCCGTTTCCCCTTCCCAACGCTGTTGCTACTGTTGGTGCCTCCGGTAGTTCTTTGCCCAAGACCGGAAGCACTGGTGCGTGATGGCACGCACAGGCCGCTCTGGCGGTACTCATCAATTACATGCAGAACCTCTTTCTGTTCTTCCTCGCGAGCCATGGCCTCAGGCGTGATTCCTTTGCTGTTCATAAGTGACGTGTCCGCGCCAGCAACCAAAAGACTTCGTACAACATCAACATGGCCGTTAGCGCAGGCATCATGGAGGGGAGTATCGCCGCCAAACCCACGCGCCGCAAAATCGGCATTATGTCGAAGTAGCGCTACTACTACGACATTGTGGCCCTCCAACGCAGCCTCATGAAGCGGCGTCCATCCGGCGTTATCCTTTATATTGATACCCGCTCCCTGGTTAATCAGCGCAATCACTTGCTCCAAGTCTCCTGCGTTACACGCACGATGCAGCTTAGTCTGTCCGGCTTTGTCTCGAATAGCTACATTCCGCTGCGTCTTTGCTCTGTCAGTCAGCAGTCGCGCAATCTTCTCGTTTGAGCATGTGTCTAGCGGCGTCAACTGTCGCGAGTTTGCTATACTAGTGAGTGCACCGTGATCTAGTAGTAGTCGCACCGCCGCAATATTGTCGCTGGCAACTGCCTGGTGAAGCGGGGTTTGGTGAGAGTGGAACGTTGTTGCGTTGACATCTGGAAACAGCGAACGCAGCTGTCGCACTAACCGACTTTCTGCCATATCCGAGCCATTGCTATCGCTACTCTCTTCTTGTTGCTGTTGTCGCGCACGGGCGGGTGGGTTAAGTAAAAGTTCAAGTGTCTCAATGTGACCATGCTTTGCAGCTTCATGCACAGAAGTCCAACCGTGCTTGTCCGCAGCGCTAATTGATGCACCACGCAGCAGAAGCTTGCGACATGTTGCAGAATCGCCTCTGGATGCAAAATACACAAGCTGTGGACGCCCGCTCTCATCAGCATAGTCGGGGTCGCTATAATGAACCCTTCGTCGCTTAATAGACCTATGTTTTTGTGATGTAGACGTAGCATCCCTTGGCTCTCGCTTGCTTAGTCGCTTTAATTTGGTATTCTCGCAAATGCCAACCCCATTTGTATCTGGCTCCGTAGTTAACTCCAATGCCTCCGATTCGGAAGCTGCGGTTGCTGCCGACTTATTTTTCACATTTTGTAGAGTCTGAGACTCACCCCTCGGCAGAGCAACAGACCTTCCGTTCCCGCCATCTACCCCATCGCTTTGCTCACCATCGCCATCATCCTCATCTTCAGAAATGGCGTTACGTCTGCGTTGCGCATTCCGCGCAGGCTTCTTTTTCTTGCTGTGCCCTGGTAAATGTCGTTCGCCATTTTCTTCCACATCCAGCTCACTCTCGGTCAATACTGTCGACATTGCTAGACTATGTCGCTCTCCGTCAGAGTTGTCCTCATCAATAGGAGTTGTGCCATTCCGTATAATAGGTCCGCTGTGGCTGCTGTCGGCACTGCCCGAGTCCGACTCTGAGGATGCACCACCGCCATCACCGTCGCTAAACTCGTGCAGACTGCTTAGAGACCCGCTAGACGAGAAAAGTTCCTCTTCGTCAAATGAATCGCAGCTGTTTTCCATACTCGTGTCATGTCGTCGCGTGCGGTTTCTTTGTGTGTTTTCTGATAATAAACCAAGCCATTCTTCATCTGCTAACACAGTCTCCACCTCCGAATCCCGCTCCATTTTCGCCTACTCTGTATAGTCAAGCGTAATTTAAAGTCGAATTTCTACAATGAGACAGAACAAAATAAAAAATAAAAAATAAAAAAAAAGTAGACAAGGAAGTGGAGGGGGAAAATACTTTTTCGCACTTGCCACCAATAAGCTTACAGAGTTGTTGTCTGCAGACCTCTTTTGATGTCGCACCGCAGCCGCAGCCACAAGAAATTGCACGCCAATCGATCAGCCATTGTAATCACAGATTAGCTACAATTGGCTTGGAAAACATTCCAATATTTTCTTCAAAAATCTTTAATCAATAAATACTCTGTGTAAAGATGCGATACTTACAAGCTAATATTTTATATTAGTAGCCTTAATAGCGCTCTTTGAAATTTTACTTTTGTTTTTGTGCTTACCAATACACCTTTTAAATAAAAACCCACTTTAAAATTATATGGCCTACTAGAATATTTTCAAGCCCATTGTATTTAAGGCAAAAGATAGTATTCATCGATTTAAAAAGCACCACTATTTGGATCAACTAATAATAACGGCACTCTCTAATGTGCTATGTGCACTGCGCGGTCATGGGAAAACTCTTAGTTTTATATAAAACCCCCCCACCTGAGCATTACCAGCTGTTATGCTAAGCTATAAATTATTGGGTTGAAAGCATTACATTCTTTTATACTTTCCCTCCAGGAAAACAGTGTTGGTATTTCAATGTTATTTATTTTCTGAAAATTGCTAAAGTAGCTCTTGGCAGATTAACTAGTTAGTTTTATCTGTGGCTAACTAATTACAAAAAAAATTTGCAATTAGTTAGAAAAGGATTTAGCTATAAAAAGTAGAAAGTTCTTGAGAAGTAACTCGTTTTCTGTCAACTTTGAGATAAGTTATCTTAGATTAGTGTACTAGTAGTAATTGACAATGATTATGTCACATATTTACGTTTAATTACTACATAATCTTGATGACTACAGTTTTGTCTCACGAGTGGGATTAGGAATTTTTACAGTATTTTTATTAATTGGGCAACCATTTAATGTTCTTGCATAATTGGCAGCCGATTGTAATGCTACTTTAAAAGTAGCATCTTGAGGAGCAGTAACTTCGGGGTGTTTTTTTATAATATGGACAATGATCATTTCATCCTCTGCTGTAAAACCATTTTTACCACTAGAGGTATCAATTTTGTATTCACGCAGCCTATCATGAAGTTCTTGGTCAATTGCATCCTCCGTTTCTTTATCTAAAGAGAATGGTATTTCTTCTGAATAATCCAAAGGTCTTCCGTCAATTCTAAGCTGCAATTTTCTTGTTTCTGACATAGTTAGCTATCTTATTATGCTGCAAAGTGTTTTGTATATGCCAGTTGTATAAGAAAGTGAAAGTAAAGATATAAGAAATTTACACAAGAATAAAAGTGCGTATGAGTGCTCTTGTTTTTTTATATCATGAATTCCACTGCTACAAATTACTTTTAAATTTTTATTTGCACTTGAATAGTTGTAAGCAATTGGTTTCCACGGTATGATGCTTCTTTGAAAGTACTCCCTTTGTATGGTATAGAATAATGTAGAAAATAAAGCGCAAAAATGTCGGGTTTTATTTTACATATAGCTAACAATGTTTATTAGTAATCATTTCTTCTCTTGTG
>JANBTM010000004.1:32106-49457 GCA_027578695.1 Coemansia sp. RSA 1365 | reverse complement strand
AAAAAAATCCGAGTGTTCATTTGCCACTGCCGGTTATTCGTCTTTTTTATTTTATTATTAGTCTGGCCGGAATACAAATAAACAAGTATATCTTTAATGCGATAGAAGCTTCTGGCATATTTACTACTAGTTACATTTATTTGTACAGATAAATTTAACTAATATTTGCATCATACAGACATGTAAGCTTGTCCAAGCAGCAATAAATACATCAGCTAGAAACAACGTTTGTGACAAAAAGCTAAGGAAAATCCCAAGCGTTTGTTGGACTTGGAGACCTATTGGCAGGACGACGACGCGCAGAAAGTGTGCGAGCCCGAGCCAACAGCAACTGATCGTGCAAGTACCCCCGTGTAGACTCTGCAGTGTCGTCAGCAGAGCTATCTGCATCATCAAGGTGCAACATATAGTCGTTAATCATGTCACGTGAGTGCACAGCATATTCTCTGCGAGAAACTGCACGCGGACCAGGGCTGCGAGGCCGCAGCGGCGGAGTCAAGCGCAGCACTGGTGGAGGGCTTCTCGGGCGCGAAGGATAAATAGATTGATAGCCATTTTGCATAATATACTCTGCTTGGCTTGCGTTTCTTGGTGGAGGCGCCGCGGAAAACGGCAAATCAGATCGCGGCGCGTTTTGTAGCAAGGAATTATAAGATGACATATAGGACATTGGTCGTGGCGTCTGGTTTCGGCGGGCAGGTGTAGAATTGGGCGGGAGCACCCTGTCTGTGCGGCGACCCTCAATCAAATCTGCCGGATCGAAAAGCGATTCGGGTGGCGACGGAGATGGCGAGGCGCGTGGGCGGCGTAGCGCAAAGTGAGGGGTGCTCGTGCCGGCAGCAGTGGCATAAGAGGTGCCGCGCGTAGCTGCTGAGCGAAGCGATGAAGCAGCTTGTGATGAGAAAGCCGAGCGGTGCGTGCGCAGATATTGAGCGCGCGTCGATGCATACGAGTTGCGCAGACGGCGCACAGAATCAAGCAGACGCTCAGTATGCTGAGTTTCGTACGGGCGCGGGGTCAAGCGCGAAAGACGAATTGATGACGGCTGGCGGGATGTCGTAGCATGAGTGTCCAGACGGGTCTCAATGCTCTGATACAGGGAATCAACAGCACAGTAGGGGCATGAGCTTCCTGCAAGTGTTACCCGTGCACATACATTGCACTCTACAAGGCTGGAGCGAATAGACGCAACAGGAAATAAAGTGGCCCATGGGTCAGATGACTGCGATGGATCTGCAGAAGCAGTGGTGGAAGACGTGGTTGAAGGTTCCAAGCAGCTCACAGCGTCCTGCACCGCAAATGCTACCGCGGGACGATGGGTGACAGAGGCGCGGCAGGTAGGACACTGGCGTCTCTGCGGTAGCCATTCCAGTAAGCAACCCAGACAAAAGGTGTGTCCACATGCCAGCGAGTGCGGCTGGCTAAACACTTCCAAACATACCGCGCACTGAAGTGCCTCGGTGACCTGCGCGACGCGTGTCTCAGCCGCTACCAAATCGGCCTGTTGCACGGCTACCTCCGCATCGAGGGCTGCAATTCTTTCTTGCAGACCCAGCACCCGCTGGCCCAGCGTTGTCTGGCAACATTTACAATTGCCTACTGCAGCCACGTCGTCGTCGTCGGTCTCCAGCACATTCGAGTGTTCGACGGCCATCTCATACACACTACTACCGCTGGCATAGCTACTAGCACATGCACTTGATGTGGATGTACAGTCCGCAACCTCAGTATCTCGCGACTTCTCTACGCCGTTACTGTTACGTTTGAGCTGTGTTGCCAGCAACCCAGGCTCTGTTCCCTCTGACCGCTGTGGCGGATTTACTACAATTGGATAGCGGCTACGCAACATCGCAAAAGTGTCACTGTCTTCCGTCGCATCGCCACCAAATAACACATCTGAACGAATAGGTAGCACTGCCGACGTTCGCTCACCACTCGCAACTGTCAGCTGCGGAGCGGCAATGCCACTTGTGTTGTGTAGCCTATGTGGTCTGTGCGATATAGTAGACTCGGTTGGATCCCACGCATCTCCCGAGACTTCTGTCCGGGATGAGCGTGACCAAGTCTGGAACAACAACGGCTGCCCAGTGTTGCCGTTGAGACTGTCGCTAGGGTGGTTACCCAGGCTTTCATTGGACTTTTGTCCGCCAATTCGGTGCTGGCAGACCATTCTTTCTATAGAAGAATGCGATTGGAATAACTAAAAAACAGAGTAGAATGTGCAAATGAGAGAGATGCAAATATAAACAGTGGCGTGAGGCCAGGCAAACTAAAAGGGATGTGTGAGTCAGGCGGGGCCCATCGTGGATTTGAAGGCCGCGCTACACTGCAGATCGGCAGCTTGAGGGGATGATGCATGTGCAGTGGAGGACTAGTGTATTGTTCTGCTGTGTGGTGGTGGTGGTGTCTGGACACAGTATAGTTAAATTTCTCGGCTTGCCATTGCTAGTCGACTGCAGGATGCCATGCAGGAATCGTCCAGGCCAAAGCCCAGACATTGCATTATTTTACCTACCTTAGCACTTGCCAGTGGATGGCAGCCAAAGTACCGGTATCTGCAATCAGCAGCAGCAGTAGCCATGGCTGCGCTAATCCTGGAATATGAATTAAGATCGGTTTGGATTTTAGACCACACAGACACAGCACTTCCTGGGTTTGCTGGACATGCATGCATGCGCCTAGACTATGATGCGGTTCAAAATAAGCATTAGACTCTGCCACATCTAGCTATAAGATTATTCACGTGTTTTGTGTATATATTTTGCGGCCATTGGATGTACTACGGGACTGATGAAGTAAAGTAGGGGGACCACTTTCGGGGGGTCTGTTGTTTTGGTGGGATGGCGAGGCGCAAAGTAAAGAACAAAAGGGAGTGTTGGTTTTTTTTCCGGGGCACGCCACCAGGACTGCCTCAGCCATATCCGATGCAAAGCAAATGACAATCCTATACAAAAAAGGTTATCTGTGCAGCAACAGCACGAGTGGCTTTCTCTTGTTGGCAAAAGGGCCCTTGGTCTTTTTGTGTAGGAAAAGAGTACATAGCAGGGATAACAAAATGTAACAGTTGCTATTGGATACACAGCTGGAAATACATGGACAAGACAGCGACCAGTATAGAATTGTAACATTACTGCATCCACACATTGGCATTCAAAAACGAAAAGAAAATATAGCATTTTAAGTAACGCAAAAGTACAACAAAGCATTAGGAGGCATGAGCAAGCAAAATGGACATGTAGCTTCTACATGGAAGAGAGAAAAATAAGAACAATGCAAACAAGTAGGCCGCATAGTCAAAGCAGACAAAGTGATTGTTTGTAGTTGTTGTTGTTTTTCAGTTGCACACAAGGTGAGAATAACAGTAATAAAGAAGGAATCGTAAGAGGACATTTGAATAGATGTGCCGCATATGAGGCTGGCATACAAGCATCCAAGTTCAGAACAAAAGAAAGAGAGAAAAAAGAAGGGGTGGTTGTATATTTTTGGACGTGGATACATGATCCCCGCTGTCCCTTCCTTCGCCGTCTATGCTTAGAACGCCATTTTGTAGAACCTGCGCCAGAGTATCAAGCCGGGATGGGCTCTTGATAAAAGCCGCTGCATTCGCTTCACGCACCGCCTCACCTATTTCTTTCTCCCTATTTCTCAGCCAAGATCTGCCTCCTTTGCCAGAGCAATTCCTCTTCCCTTCTTCCTCCTTCCTCCGTGTCTTCGCTCTCTCTCCCCTCCACATAATTCTCTGTCATACCCCGACAAGACAAGTTAGTAAACCCGCATAATGATGAGGACTATTGCTGTTTCCGCTGCCTTTATTGCCGCTGTTGTGGCCCAAGGCGAGCATGCCCCCATTCCGTCGCAGACGCTCAACCAGGCACAGCAGGAGGCTTTGGCTACGCTGAGCGCAGCACAGGCTGAGCTTAATGCACAGAACTCGCAGATGATTGCCAACGACAAGGCTTCGCAGCAGGCCGCTATTTTGAGCCAGAGCCATCTCGCAAACGAGTCGGAGCTTAGCGATCTTGACTCGCTTGAGTCGAATGACTCTGACAGCTCGAACGCTGACTCGGTCGATGAGGATGGCGACAGCGGTGCCTCTTCACACTCAGGATCTGTGCTTGCGCTTGCACTTGTTGTTGGTGCAGCCATGTTCTAAACAATCACTTTCTTTTTCGTGCGGTATTTCTAATTGTTTGAGGCTTGTCTTTTTGGCTTGAAGCAAAAAAATTTACTTGTTTCTGCCGCTGAATTTGTCAGAACAATTATTCACCGAAATTATGTGTGTATTGATATGCTATTGTTTCCGACTTTTATAAGTCGGAACTATGGGTGTAAACATCAACAATTTTTTGGTTTCATTGCGATGGCGTTCTGACATACATAAGAATATAATCCAGAGATGTGTTAGAAATAGCTGCTGACATTTAAGCTGTTAGATGGCTACATTCTGAATTGAATTCATTTAAATATACAGTGTATATGCTGCAAATAAGCTGAAAAGCGATTTAGCTCGCTGGACTCGCCGAAACAGCCCATGCCTAAAGGCAAATGCTAGTAGTTGTTAATTAAGTCTTTACTAGTTGTACGCTAGTAAGTGACAAGAAGATAAAGGCAGTGCTGGGACGGCAGCTGCCAGATGACCTCCTTGTAAAGAAATAAAAGCTGATTTTTGGCTGTTATTATCACATTTGTAGTATACATAACGTGAGAAATCTTTTCTGGGTATGTAATGACAACCTACAACTAACTCTACATGTCTACACCCTTTATTTCTATCTTTTAATGTCAACAAAAAGGATTTACTATATCTATTAATATTTACCGAAATACCATTTACGCAGCAGTAAATCTCCTGCAGCCCTGACAGCCACTACCGTATTTTGCACATTTAAAACGCACGTGATCCGCTATCCTGAACAAGTAATAACAAAGCTGCTGGTCGTGCTACAGTCCCTCGCACAGCGTGAGTAATTCCTTGTTTTGCTGCTTAGTTGTAGTAAGCTGAATCTGCAGCGACTTTGTCCTGGCCTCAGACTTGATGATTCTGGAGCTCATCTCATTCATATTATTTTTGGCGACAGTAGCAGCAGCATGTAAACTGGAGATTTCCGCATTGGCCCGATCTAATGTTTCATGGGCATGCTCTTTAATTCTCGAGTTTCGCTGCTCGGCAATTTCTATATCGCCACGCAACACACCATTGAGTCTATCTATCCGAGTGTTTTCGGCGCGTAGCTCGTTAATCTGAGATTGTGCATCCTTTTGTTCGCTTTGAAGCTGTTTTACATTTGCACGCAAAACATTCAACTCTTCCTCATGCCGCTGACGTTCTAGTGTCAATGCGCCAAGCTCGCGGGTAAGACCATCCTTTTCGGATTTGTGCTGACAAGCAAGCTCTTCGGTGGTGCTCATGCAATATTCTAACAACTCTCGGCATTCATCGCGTTCAGCTCGGATTTGCAAGGTCTGAGACATCTGCTCCGTCATTTCTGATAAGGCCTTGTCACGTTGAGACAACTCTAGGGCATGCGTGTGTCTTTCGGCTTCTAGCTTAATATTAAACTGACGCTCCATCTCTGCAAGTCTGTTTTCAAAGCGTTTTTCAACCTCAAGTAGCAGTCGGCTTGTCTGTTCGTTGTGTTCAACATCATGGTCCTTTCTGGGACTTCCTGACTGTAGTTGTGTGCAAACGTTAGACGCCTCAGTTAATTTGCGCGCGCATAGGGGCGAGCATTCAGTGCTGTTTCCGGCACTAAGCGTCTTTGGAGTATCTGGCAGCAGCACTGAAACAGCATCAAGTAATTCGGCGTCCAGCACACTGATCGGGGTTATCCGTCCGTTTTGTAGCCCCGATTTGTTGGCATCACAAAGGTCAGTAATAATTGCAAGCTGTAACTTGCTATTTTCCAGACAATCACTGCTGCTGTCTATATCCGTGTTACTACCGCTACTTGTGTTACTACTGCCATAGGATCCGTCGCTGGTGGGTCGATGTGTTGATAGTGATTTGACTACCATTCCCCCGCTAGTGTCGCGTTTGCGTGTGCCTTCGTACTTACTGGCATTGCTGCTGCAGTCTGAATACAATGCAATAATGGCGTCTGCGTTGCTGTTGCTACTAATCGACCTGGTGGTCATACCACGCTTGCGGCTACCACTATCTATAGACTGTGGCAGTGATTTTAACCGCTTAATGTCTCCATCTTTCCCATGTAACAGAGAAGACTCTTGAGCTGCATCTGCTGCACATATATGCCGATCAGACGCAGGTAGTACATATATTGGATCGCTTGTCTCTGAAAGATGCAACATACCGCGAGGCTTCTGTAGCCTTTCACTTGGGTGCCGAAAGTAATCACGAGCATGTCCACCACGCACATTCCAAGAATTAACATCAAGGCCTTTGTCTGATTTTACACTAAGCTGACTACGACTAACAGCAACAGAGTAGCTGGCAGAAGAAACTCGTATAGGAGTAACAGGCTCGCTCTGGACTAGGTCAGCTCCAGAACTAAACCGAATCTCCGTTTGCAAATAGTCATTAAGCTTGTCAAGCCCACTCTGAATATTCGAGTGCACAATGTGCTGCACACGATGCTTGGGTGATTTGAGCGAGTCGCTGCGCAATGGAAAGCGCCAGCTGGTCGACGATGATGATGACGAGGATTGTCTGCGAACATGTCCGCGCTTTGATAGTCCTGTAACCATGTTATATTTAACCGCAACTAAATGTTATACTTATGCACTCTATATAGCAAAGTCAAACCAGAAATGTTAGGAGCAGATAAAGAAAATAAAATTTTGGTAGTCACAAAGTTATACAATGTTTATTCCGCTCTAGTAGAATAAACAAAAGAAGCGCAATGCGACAGATGGTAGACAGACGCCCAGACTTGCCACCAAATAAAAAAATAAAAATAGGGAGGAATAAGGGGAACAAACCAAACACTACGATGCCCACAACACGTACACCATTCAAGTAGGGATGTGGGGGAGTGGAATATAAGTCTGTGTACTGTGGTTTTAAGAGCTACGCGTCAGGAAAGTATGTCAACGAGCGCTATTGTTTTTTGACCATTTACGAACAATAATTCCCTTTTCTTTTTTTTGCTGACTGTATTCATCGTAGCCATTCTGTGCCTGAAACAAATACAAATCATATGTCGTTCTAACTCGAGCCGAGTAGCAGGCAATTATCTTTTTTTTTTTTTTTCTTTCGCAGTTGCTGCGAGAGAAGAGCCGTTCAATTCGGGAAGCATCTGTTCAGTGGATAAACGAGTGTGATCTTAATGTATGTGTGTGGCGGATTCGCCCCATTCCTTCTGTCTTTTTCCTGCATCATGGTGCTTCAAGTCTGTGCTGGATGTTCCGGTTGCGCCTGATTTGCCGCATCAGCACTCCCAGGCATGTCTTCGTCTGCAGCAATATCAACCGCAGCAAGTGGCGGAGACGGAGAACGACGTAGGCTACTCTTTGTTTGTTTTTTCTTATGCGCCTTTTTGCTCTTCTCTTTCTTGCGCGTCCTGTGTGGCACTCCCCGATCGCCGCCTAAATCCAGTGCCACCACCGGAATATCATCCACTTCTGGCAGCTCACGCGAGCTACCGTGCTTGCCGCCACCAAGATAATACACTCCATTCTCCTGGGCGCCATACGAATTCTTTGATTCGGCTACAGCGTGCGAGCCGTGTTTACTGCTAACGCGGACTGGTGGGGCAGGCGGGGATGGTGGCAGCACGCGAAGCGAAGTATCGGGAATAGCTTCACCAATGGGCGTGTCCAAATCCAAACCCTCGGGTAGGGGAACCTTGGCCTGTGCGGCTGCAGAAATAGGATTGAGCTCGTGAAGAGTAAATAGGGAGTGTAGTTCAGCACACAGCGGCGGGGCAGTGTCGGAAGGGTTGGAGGTAGCCAGCGCAACGGCATCGAGGATCGCTACAAACTGCCGCAGACGGCCATCCACTTCCAGCGGCAGCTCTGCCTCAAGCGAGGTAGAGCTAACGGTGCTTCCCACATTTAATGCAAGAAGCGCGTCGGCCAACGCGCGTTGCGTGGACGCAGTGGTAGAGCGCACTTGCTCCCACACGTCTGGTGACCAGTAACCGCAAACATCGCCCAGCCAATTTGTGTAGGCTTTCATCGCCGCCTGCACAAATGCAGCCTGGTGCTGTGCGCTGAACGTGCCCAAGGCGCGTGGCAATAGCAGCACAATGTCATCGTGAGTAGCTGGAAGCAGTGAACAATATTCGCCAAGAATAAATGCAGCGGTTGCCAGCACTGGCGCATTGATGCCGTCAGTGGCAGCGTGCTCGACCAAGTGTTCATCTGCAAGCAGGCGCCGTGCCATGCGCACGCTGAATCCACGCACCTGGCGCACACGCGCGCTTACATCCAGCAGCTTTTGACTCAACTGCGATCCCGCATCGACACCAGCAATATACACCAGATCAACTAGTGTCGCCACATACCACTCAAAGTCCGCCATGTTCGCATACGCCTGACGACTACACATGTCCAGAATGGCCTCGATCACTGCCAGCCGGTACTCGGGGTTGTCTGCTGCATTCGACACCGCCTGCATTGTCTTCGGCGCCATAGTTCCCTTTGCTGTAATGCGGCTGATGCCCGACGCATCAACCAGCGGGTGTCCAGCATCATCCTCATCCTCGTCATCCTCATCGTCACCGTAAGCCTCTGGCACAGAATAAGTGGATGCCGCAGTGCGTGCCGGCTGCAAAGCAACAGTGTTGGACAGCACCAGCTGCGACATCAACCGCTTGACAGAGCGCACCAGTGTGCGGCGCGTGGCCATGGCCGAGACGACCTCAAGCGCGCGCATCCGAATGCTTAGATCGGGGTCATCAACACAGCGCAACACCGTCTCAAATTGTGCCTCTACTAAATCTGGGCGTCGTGCCTGCAGCTGCGCCAGCGTCGCCAGGCCGACGTAGCGTAGATTGTGATCGCGTGACTCGTAAAACTGCTCGAGCTTCTGTGCACACAGCTCAGCAAAGTCTACCTCACATCCGACGCTGTCGGTGGCCGGCAACGGCACACCGATGATATCTCCTACCACTGCCGTGTGAATGCACTCGTACAGCAGTGACATCGCGCCTGTTGTGCTGACCAACTGCGATACCGGCCCGTGCAACTTGCGCGCCAGCCGTGGCTCAATCGGCGTCAGTAGCGCAAACAGCTTCACAATCTTTATCAGCATCCAGTTGTTGCGGGACGAGTTCAGCAGTCGGTAAAGCGCCGGCGCAAGTGCCAGATAGTTGTGCGGATTTGTCCGCGCTAACTCGCATACCACGCTGACTGCCGCTGACACCACCGCCGGGTCTGCGTCTTCCAGCCGTTCTTTCAGCTGCGGCACAGCAGCCTGCTGCCCTTCGGGATAACGCATTACCAGTCGGTACAGACACACGATAGCCTTTTTGCGAATGTGCGCACGTGTGTGGCCCAGCACTGCCATCACGTCGTCCAGCAGATCCATTGCCAACGTCTCCGTCGCAATCTGCGCCAACCCGTCCAACGCCACTGCCACCTCCATCGCATTTGATGATGCCAAGTCCTTGCGTATTAAGTTCGTTGTCAGCATCACCACATCGGTGTCAGCGTG
Organism: Coemansia sp. RSA 1365; assembly: GCA_027578695.1. NCBI lineage: Eukaryota > Fungi > Kickxellomycota > Kickxellomycetes > Kickxellales > Kickxellaceae > Coemansia > Coemansia sp. RSA 1365. The sequence continues at coordinate 39,841 of JANBTM010000004.1, read as the reverse complement.
GAACGACTGTGCTGCTGCCAGATATCCTGCGCGTTTCTGGTCAAACCGTCCGGAGGCCATCACTTCAACTACGTGGAAATTCGCCCAGTTCATGTCATATCCCAGCATGTGCAGATAATTCAGCTTGTCCACTGCTGCACTCTTCTGATTCACGTCACTGGATTGTACTTCCCGTTGTATCTCTTCCAACGACTGCTGAATGTACTCTCTTTCATTTCGCTTGTTCGCCCGCAGTCCCTGGATAAGGTCTGCTAGTGTCTTTTCAAACATCTCTTCTGCTGTGTGCGTGCTGATTTCTTAGACAAATGAGACTAGCTGCGCATTACTTGTGAGCGTAGAAAAAGGGGAAAAGAGGAAAATGTGGTATTGTTGTTTCTGGATGTGCATGATGCTTCTCTCAAATTTTGCCACCCCCCACTTTTAACAGATCATGACAGGTTCCTTTAAAACAAAACACTCCAGAGGAAACAACTGAAAAAAAAAAAAATAACACAACTGCGTTTTGTAGCAGCTGCCTTTAAACAGCAATTGCATCTGTCAAAAGCTTGTCGAGCTTTGCAAGTCTGCTTGACACAGACATGTCGATCGTATAGTCGCCAAACTCAACTACCATTCCGCCTACGATACTCGGGTTAACTTTGTTGACCACCTTGATTTCTTTAAAGTCCTTGACCAGCCCGCCTTTGGTAAGCGTGTCCTTTACCTGTTTGAGTTCCTTGCTGCCAAGTTCTTTTGCCGAAGTAACCACCACTGACACAATTCCACGCTCTGCCTCCATCAGCGTCTTGTATGCTGCAATAATCGCCCGAGTCTCGCTCAGACGGTTGTTCTCCTGGAGCGTCTTGAAAAAGTTCGATGTGATCTCAGACTTTTTGCCCAGCGCGTCTATCAGCTTCAGCTTGGCTGCGCGGTTGAGAAGTGGGCTCGAGAATACCTCGCCCAGGCGTGGGTCCTGGTTCAGCTGCGTCTCAATCCTGTTCAGATCGCCCTCTACCACTGTAAGCGCGTTCTGCGATGCTGCCGCCTGGAATAGTGCTGTCGCGTACTTGCCATCAATTCCAAATAGCGTCACTGGTGCCTACAAATCCCATCATAAAACGTAATTGTTAGTTAAAATATATACTCTTAGAAAACCTTCCACTTGTTGATTGCTTATCTGCTCTTTGTGTTCTCTGTCAAAACCTACCTTGGTGGGCGCAGCAGTAGCATAGCCACGCGCAAGCTACAACGTGTAATAAAAAATGTGATAATAGAGTCCATATACTTTAAAAACCCGTCATTAGAATAAGAAAAAGGACGGTACAACCGCGGCATGTTTGCCTAAAAAAAATCATTCCATTTGTTTCTCTGTCCAAATTGACCATTGCATACCTGAGTCTTTCCAGTGCTGAATACCTGACGGAACATTTTACTCCTATCAACGCAATATGTCCTGTGTCGTCTAATCAATAAGCAAAATAATGGATTGTAGAGGAGCTACAAAGACAAGTGTAAAAAAGAAGAACGGATTAGCTTGTAGCGAATTCTCCAAAAAGCTGGAATTCGGCGTCTGCCAGATAAGCTTATGCCTTGATTTGCCTGATCGTGTGCTGCTGATCGTATCCCATAGAAACTGTAATCCACCTCGTGTACATCGAAGGTGGTCTGGCGTTGGCGCTAAATGTCAAAACAGAATTCCTCTCCATATTATTTGACGGCTTTAATTTTTCGCCATATTCTATTTTATCAGACTATCCTGTTTATATTGCTTCTTGCAGTAGCGCACGAGGATGGTGGAACCTGTAGAGTCGGATCCAAGTCTGCTGGTGGTAGTGCTGGATGTTAACCCCAGCGCCTGGACACGATCGCCGCTGGCGCTGGACAAGGCACTCCAGCAGATCGTCATCTTTATCAACGCATACTTGGCATTGAATCCAGAAAACAAACTTGTGGTTATTGGCGCAAGCAAGCGCAACTGTCAGCTGCTTTACCCAAGCGACTCCGCTGTAGATGCCGCACATGATATCCAGGTGTACGAGCAGTTCCGGCCAGTCGACGTCAAAGTGCTTTCTGGCGTGCAGGCAATGGTGTCCCAAGTTACAGTAGACAATATCAACAGCTTAGATGAACGGCAGAGTTTAATGTCTAGAGCACTTTCAATGGCACTTTGCCACATACATCGCGTAAGTGAAAGCCATACAGGCAAGATCTGGTCGCGGATCTTGGTTTTGTCAGCAGGCGAGGATGCACCACGCGAGTATATATCGCTGATGAACAGCATATTTGCGGCCCAAAAGATGAGTGTGCTTATGGACATTTGCAAAGCATGTGGACAGAAGGACTCTGTATTCTTGCAACAAGCTGCTGACATTACAGGCGGCAACTATCTCAAAGTTAACGCAACAGCAGACGAGTCACTACTGCAGACGCTGATGTTTACATGTCTCGCAGACCACTATACGCGCAGTGTCATTAATGCACCTGGTAGTGCGCTAATCGACTTTCGCGCCACTTGCTTCTGCCACAGGCGTGTAATCGATATCGGATACGTGTGTTCAGTCTGCTTGTCCATTTTCTGCAAGATGGCTCCCATCTGCTCGACTTGCCACACAAAATTCTCATTCAAGGTTGTCAGGCCAGACCGCGCTCAGAGTAATAGCTCAGGTACTCCGACCGCAGATATGTCGTCATTGGAGCTCAAATAGCTGTTAATCGACCATGGCCCATTTTTCTTTTGTAAAACAGCCATTGCTTGGGACTCCTAACTTCAAATGTAAATTTCCTTGACGTGTTCTCAAATTCAGAAAAATATTTAAAACACGATCACGTGACTGGTATATAAAAAAACTGCTTGCTGCTTGTCAAGTGAATTTTTCTCAGCTCTTCTTTCACCAGAAGCTATAGTAATTTCACATGCCTTACAGGTTCCAATACATTAATTTCTGAGGCTGTTGCGATTAGCAAAGTATAGCTAACAAAGACATGATAATCGCATTTCTAATCGACACAAGTGTGTCAATGGATCAGGAGTTTGCGACTGCAGAGCTGGTGCTCGGGCGGCGGGAGGAGCAGCACAGACCGGAAGAGCGGCTGTTTAGTGGAGAAAAGAGACGGGTGAATCGGCGACAACAGCGACAGCGTGAACAACAGCGGCGAGGTCAGCGACGCACACGGTTGTCGTGTGCAAAGAGCATCGTGGAGCAGATCGTTGACAACCGACGCGGCTTCGAGCATGATCGGTACATACTGGCTACATACAATACAACAGGTAAGGGTAGCATTCGGACAGGGCTGAAAGACTCGCGTGGACAACTGCTTTCGGAACTGCGACGCATTGAGGCACGGGATCGATTTGGTGGTGGCGTGGCGCTGACAGCGCTGTTCGACCAGCTGGCACTGATGCGCTGCGCATACGACATGGACACATACGGGTACGGGCGGTACCCAGGGCTGAGCGAACCAACTCACATTCTATGGATAACTGATGGTGCCAGCGTAGTGACCGGCAGCGGCGTGCAAAACAAACTTAATCTGCCTGTGAATAGCACGCCGTGGGTTGAGGCCTATGTGGAGCCGTTTCGCTGGGACCAGCGCATGCTTCTAGTTCTGCTACACGAGCAGGGTGACTCGGATTTGTGCGTTGGCCAACGACACAGTAGCGAGAGTACACTGCTGCCTATGTGCTCCGTTATGGGCGGCATCGTGCACCATGTTGGTTCCATGCTACAAGCGCAGCGCTTTGTCGAGGCCTTTGCGCCTGCGCGTGGTGCGCCAGGCCAGAACCGCGCGCAGGGATCGGCTATGCCTAGCGCCGGCGTTTTGGTCAATTTTGAGCGTATCGACGACAACCCAGCAAATCCAGGCAACTCAGATATGCGCGTGTTGCTGCACGCGTCGCCTTCTGGAATTACCAATGGACCGCTACCATCTCCTGTAGATGGGCCTGGTGGCAACTATGGCAACAGTGCTGGTATGAGTGCGCTAATCGGTGGACACCTTGGCTATTTTCCGATTCCAGAGGCATTTTGGCCTGAAACAATCAGTCCTCCGAAGCCGCAGCAGGGTGCACAAAGCCAAAGTGGCTGGCAACTACAGCGACGCAGCGCACATCCAACGCTTGGATATAGTCAAGTCAGCACTGAATGGGCAGTTCCAGCGCAGTTTCCATTCGACAAATATCAGATTGACGTGGGAAGCAGCGTTGCGCAGAAACTACTGGCAGCGGCACAGGCGGCACAGCTCTCGCACGAGGCACAAGGTGGAAAGGGCGCAGCAAAACCCGTGTGCTGGCCGGTGTTTGTTAACGGATCATACACTACGCCCAAAAACTCGGGGTTTCCATTCGGCATCCTACGGCCGAACTCTGCACGCACAGCGGTCAATTTGTTTGTACTTCCTTACAACTTTACCGCGTTATGGAAGATTTTGGCCAAACTTGATGCCCAGGCTCAGGCTCAGAGTTCTGCTCGCGGTGCTGTGGCCATGTCACCTGTCTGGCGGCGTGAATTTGAAGAGTATCTACAGCATACGCCTGGTTACTACGCCATTCCGCTCAAACGTGCCTTCAATCTCTATGGGATTCCGCACGGTGTTTTTCCAAAATCATTTGGCCAGAGTCCTGGCATGCGTAGTATCACTCAATACTCGCTGCGTTCCCATGGGATTGCGCGTAAGGAGTGGGACCGCCACCACGCCGATCCAACTCCGCCCAAGACCTCTGCTGATGCGGCCGTCGAATTGCAGCAGGCATTGCTCAACTTTGATCCGGCTTCTGACGTCAGCCATTTGGTTACTAACGCCTTTGATGTCAGCCGCGCTCATTGTCTGGCTACCCTTGGCGCCATGCGCAGGGTTTTTGTGCGCGAGCTAATGTCGAACCAGTCAGCCTACTTTCGCGCCAATGCGGTTATCCCGCCATCCCCAAAGCCTGTACACTCTGACGATGAGCTTGAAATGGACATTGATGACATGCCACAGGTGTCCTTGCGAGTTCCTTCTATACCACCGGTTGCGAGCATGGAATACTCGCTTTTTGGTTATACGCAACGCTCAAGGGATCCTACGCCACGACATTCGCCATTGCTAATGCCGGCAAATAGTGGTCGTGCGCCGACTGGACTAGCAGACACACAAAGCCTGGAGCCAGGTTTGCAATATTCACCGCTTGGAGGGTTTGTAGATGTGGCCAGCGAGGACGACCGTGACTCGCGCCATAGTGTGCCTATTCGTATCATGGGGGAATACGGGCCCGCCATGCAGCGTATGCGAGGTGCAGAGGCCCGCGACCCGCTGTTGGACGAGCGCATGGCTCAGCAGCAGCGCCGAAATATGTTTGGCAATCCCTACCGCCGTCCACTCAGGGAGCCTCGTGGTCCCACCAACAATATCCTTGCGCGTAGCCCGGATCTTTCTGCTAAATTTGGCTTGTCGCGGAGCAATTCCTTGCGCGCAACTGCTTCACCTACGTCTAATGGGAGTGTAAACGGGCAACCCAGATCGGATGCAGACGATGAGGCGGCTGTCGGACTTGAAATGGAAAGCGAGGCCGAGGTTAACGAGCATGCTATTGATAATATGTTTGAAGACTTACAGGCTACAGGAGAAGGCGGCTCTGGGCGCAGTACTGATGGTATCAATGGCATTGGCGGTAAGTACTGGTGGATGCAGCGTAAAAACGTTCCGCGGCGCAGATCAATCAGCACCCCTTGGCGCAAGAACGATGAGTCGTGGAACGTCAACCCGTGGGCTGTGGCTGCACCGGACTCTGGCATGTCGGTGAATCTGGGCGCGCTGGCATACACGTCTGACGCTGTTGTCCTGAACACGGATACTGCGCAAGTCATCAGCACTACCAGCGGACCGTGTACACCGGCCTCAATTCAGAGGACCGCCAGCCCCTCCATCACTTCGCGGCCTCCCTTGTCTGACGGCGATGTCAGTAGCGCCACTGACAATTCTCAAGCGCGTGTGCCTGGGCTGGGGATTGATGTTGTCGAAGCACCCGACGAGGACGCACCCGAGACAATGCATGATGATGCGTCGATGGATGTGGACGAAGCCGCTGCCCAGCCATCTCCCGCAGACCCTCATCCACACCCTTCAATTGCAGATGACGTGGTTGAGACTCCAGCCCCTCCCGTGCTTGAGACTGCACCAGCGCCAAGACGCAAAGTGAATGTTGCCGAGGAGCGTGCATGGTTTTTGAAGCACATTAAGGCTGATCCGGCTCGGTACAACGAGCTGGCAATACTGGAGCGTCTTGACGAGCTTCAGAGCAATGCAGTAATTGGCAGGCCGCAGCTCAAAGTCATTGTGACCGCTGCCATAGCCGCTGCTAAGGCAATGCGCCGCAAGCAGCTGGTCACACGCCTCGAAAAAAGTCTGCCTGGCGCGTAGCATTTGGAACTCTTCATTTTCCCTGCTATGTCTGGCTGGCTTGAGCGCAACAGATGCATTCAGGAACAGCAAATGTCCCCCCAGCTGGGCCGCATACCCTGCGATCGCTCGCGATTGAATGTTATCTCCCCGGAATCTGCAGCGCTGCTGATTGGTCACGCTACCTCCATGAGTTTTTCGGCGCCTTCTTTACTGCACATGCCTTCCTAAGTCAAGCACAGCGTGGTCACTTTCTCATGATTTATCCCGCCAAGGTGCACAATCCCACCAGAAATAATAATAAAAAAGTCCGTGTGCTTTTTTTCCCTCATTGGTGTGTTGATGAGCACCGTCCTTTTCCAGTCCCAGCCATCGGCCCAGCTGAGGCGCACTAGATTGCTGGCTAAACTAAAAAAAAAAGACGAGCATATAGTCTGCTCAAACGTGTCTTGCATACTAAGCATCATCCACCTCCCGCTTTTCCTTCTCTTCTTCTACATTACCCTAGCATACACACTACACCAATATCTCTGCATAACATATTGCTGCTACCAATTTGCTGCCTTTGATTTGCGAGGCACTGCACGCCGCGCAAAAGCTGCATCTGTGCAACTTAACGTCTTTTTCTCTTTCATACAGCGCAACAGCATCACCTGCCGCTGTTTGGCAATAAGGCATACGCGGTTGGTTGTCATTGAAGAGGAGATCTATCTTTGCTGTTCGTGGCTGGCCTCTGCCTTCAAGCTGCATCCTGCACTCGCCCTCGGCAGGTCAAGGTCCTGACATGTGAGTATCTCGTCAATGTTTCCTATTTGGTTTTGCTCAAAAGTGATTGAGTAAGACGCAGATATTGCTTCTCCAGAATGAACACTGATGTTTGGTTTGTTATTGGCGTTGAGGTCGTCTGCTTGTACAGATTATGCATGCCTAGAGAAGGGCTATCAAGGGGGTGGCCTGTGCTTGGCTTAAAATTGGCTTTTTTGCTATCTTGGCTGGTAATGGTCAACTTCACTCTGGCATAAACACACCACAGGACGTTGCATAAATAAGCTTAATGACCCATTCGCTGCTGCATCTGATGGCAGAGCTGGGTCATCAGCGCCTGTTCAATGAAAACTTCCACCCACACTCGTTTCAGTTGCCTGCCCTCTACGACAGCTCTCGCCTTGGTGGTTGGGCATTCAAGGTGTGATCGCTGACACGGGTATTTCACTTTTCGACTTCTTTTTCCCCTGCATTGACTTTTTAACTTCTGCTTCTTGAATCCGATTGTTTCTTGTTGCAGAACCGGGTTCCTGGAGCTTAATCACAAATAACATAATCACATTTACCTACTCTCAACCTTGTCTAGTGGACTGCCAAGGAAAGTTAGGAGACGGGA
>JANBTM010000004.1:2614-22577 GCA_027578695.1 Coemansia sp. RSA 1365 | reverse complement strand
CATTGGTTGAGATGTAGCACTTTTATGTTCAAAATCACGGCTAGCGCCATACAGCTCGCGTTGGTTCTTTTACTATTTTTTATGAAATTGGTAGCAGAATAGATAACAACTAAAAAGCATCTTCACACGATACAGGTACAGCATACTTAACGGGGTAATTGTGATTTACACTCTAGATTGTTGAAGACAAATAATTTTTACTAAAATAGTATGACGTGTTGTGGCTTTGTTTAAAAGTAAGATAACCAAAGCTCTGAATGTTGTTCTAATTTTGTGGCGCGTGAGTACTGAGCTTTGGACATGGGTCTTTTTGATATGTTACTAACACGCTATATTGTCACAAAGGCTATTGCGTTACACAGCAATATAGTACAAAGTGGTGACCTGGTTCTGGATAACAATGGCAAGGTTGATTCCAAGTACATTGTGGATGTTAATGCTATTGCCAAACTGCCAGCTATAGATGGGCAAACCCCGGGTAACTATGTTGGCGTGCTTAAAAAACACCGCTTATTCACTATATATTACGAGGTTTTAGCTATCAGAGACCAAAAACATTTTAACTTTATAGGCCGCAGGAGCCGTAGAACAGCTGATTTTATAGTTGGAAAAACGCATTTATTGCCAGTAGCTTAAGCTGCCGTCTCTGATAACAAGTTCCTAGTGTTTAAAAGAATTTGGCGCAGATGCTGCGTTTAAATACAAAATGTGTGGTAAATTTACCAAACTGAAAAGAAAACTGCTCCTAGAGAAATCGATATTTGCCTTGGCAATGTTGGTAGCAAGCTTCTTGATGTTGCATTAAATTTGCAAATATTGATGATTACGCGCACGTAGTATATTGTAAAACACAGCACTATTCACCCTCTGTAGCGCAAAATCAACGCCAAGTATGCTGTCAATATTCCCTGCTGTCTATGCGCAATTAACGCCCTCTCTTACAACGCAAGCGTGCTACTCTCATGGATAAACTCCTTCATATCAAATACTACCAAATTGTCTTCCCAAACACCAATATATTTGCAAAAAAACAGTAGATAAAGTTTTAGAAAAACGCATAGTGAAATGCTTAACTAAAACAGAGAAGCTGCGGCAGCCACTACAGCAGCAGCAAAAGCGGCACCAGAAATTCCAACTGAAGCAGCAGAGCTGGTATTGTCTTCGGTGTTGCTGTGTGAGTCCTCCTCAGAGAGAGAGTCAGATTCCGACATCTCGGAGCTGTTGTATGCGCTGTGGTGGGTGCCTGAGATGCTCTTGGAAGAATCATGGTGAGACTCTGATGCGTTTGCTCCTGTTTCAGTGGCGGTTCCAGACACGTGAGATGCATGAGCCGGCGTAGTTAGGAAGCCCGACTCGGTGCCAGACAGAGTAGGACTGGGGAGTGTCGGCGACACGAATGATGGAAGCGTGACCGACTGGATGCCAGTTGCAGGAAGAGTCTGGAACGGCGTCTGAACTGCGTTGGGCAATGACTCAAGACCGGCTGGAATTGAGGCCGGCTGAGGAGCAGATGCTGGGGGCAGTGGGCTGGGCTGAGGAATGGGATTGTTTGGGTCGATCGGCGCCGGTGCCTGGGAAGGAGCAGGAGCCTGCTGTGGAGGAACTGGCAGCTGGTTAATCATATCCTGCGTAATACCAGGAGGCAGCTCCTGCTGCTGGGCATAAGCAACAGCAACAGCGATTGCAGCAAAAGATAGAGCAAAACGAGTCATGGTTAAAATGCAAAATGTATGCTCTGCTGATCTGGTACAAAAAAATACGAGCAACAAAAATAAGTGAAAACAAGCGCGTAGATTACGAGATTTGTTTCTTTTCTTAAAGAATAGAAGAATGTAAAGTTCAGTAAAGTAAAAGGTAAGAGGGAAAAAGCCAATATATGAGACGCGAATAGCTGCCGTGAGAGACGGGCGGTAAAGGGAAATAGACGGGTGGTGAGGAAGAACTTTGGAAGATGTCGAGTGCAATGACACCCACTGGTCGGGGGAGACATGGCTTTTAAAGCCTCTCTGTATGGCGTACCACTACATCTAATCGCTGGCAAAAAAGGAGTACTCTACTGTGACAGCAAGTAATGAATCTCACATACACATGCCAGCCTTCTCCATTTCTCTCTCACCAAGACAAACAGTGTATTGAATACATTGCATGCCAAGAAACACAGCTCCCGAGACATCTTCTGATTGTCTGTTTGAGAACAAATGGTGCCATAGGAAAACCACACAAGCCTCTCGCAAAAATAAACAGTACACAGCCACAGCACTCCCTCCCTCATGTGGAAGGAGTGTCTGAACAAAATGTCGTCTGTGTCTTACAACAAGAAACGAGAGATTTAGCAATTTAATAGTGGTAGAAAATAACAGGTGGCGATATTTGTAGCTGGAGCTGTTGTTGTTTCTGTTAGGCGTGAACCCTAATCATTCTGTGTACAAGTAGTTAACGCGTGTACTATTTGGCTGACAATACCTGGACTTTTTGAGACGCCATATTTACTACTATCTACAAAAAACGTGGCTGCGGAAAAATGCATCATGAAATGAGTGCCGCTTTGCAAAAAGCACTTGCGCAGGGTGTAATATTACGTTGCAGTAAACAGTCCCTGCAAGGCGCATACCTCTGCATAGGGAACGAAATGACATTGAGTGTAAAAAAGAGAAACAAGCTAGAAGAGGAAATTTTGTTTACATGGACAAGTAGAAAATAATAGTGTATGCGGTCTATTCGGTCTCAGTGGGCCGGGCCATACCGTTTGGCACAATAAGCACAGGGATTGTGCTGTGGTGCAGCACATATTCAGCAACGCTTCCCATTAGGAAGCGCTTGACTGAGCCACGGCCGTGAGTGCCCATGATAATCATGGTGGGCTTCTTAACGTTGGAGCTTGCCACAAGCACCTCCTTTGGATTGCCAATCAAGCAAATGCCCTTTACCACAAATCCATCGCGTTGAAGCTGCTCTGCATATGGCGAGAGAATTCCACGACAGCGCTCTTTTGCTTCTTCATCGATCTGCGACCGCACGCCAATGTGCACCGAAGTTGAGGCTGCCCCCATCACTGTGCGATCAGCATCATCGTCGAGCGGCCGTGCATTCTTCAGACCGTCACCACCAACCCCTCCCTTCCACAGCCGAGACTCTGGCTGCACATTAACCAGTACCACGAGGTCCTTCCTCCTACGTAACACACGCTCGGCCGCCCAATTCACCACTGTGTCGCTGTTGGACCCCTCATCGACGGCTATCACTATCGCTCGATCAAAGTCCGAGTACTCAACGTCATCCTTGTGTATGGGAACCACCGTCTTATGACGCTCAATCTTTGGTGCGCTGCGTGACAGTAGTACTGAAAGGTCGTCGTCGTCCTCTTCCATTGCTGCACTGGCAGGGGCCTTGCCCGGAATTGGAAAGCCCTTTTGACTCATTTTCTCTTTTGTTAATATTTACACGCTCTCCCTTTTCTTAAGATAATAAGCACGCCACACTGAAAAAACGTGCAACTTTGAAATGTAATAAAGGTGACAATAGCAGGTAAGGTGTTTTTTAATATGTGTTTTTTTTTTGCTTCGTCGTGTCAAGAAGAGCAATTTCTTCTAAAGAGGAATTAATGTGAAAGACAAACTGGCGAGGGGTAAATGTGTGCTTGGGGGAAAAAACACCCCACGCATGAACAGGCCATGCATGCTCTGCCAAAACCTCCCTTACAAGTGGCCTGATTGGAAAAATAGTGATCAGAGTATTCAATTAATCCGCATTTACCCAGAAACCCAGAATTCGCGCACCTCCACTGCCAGGCTCCGTCTATTGGCCATGCATTCGGCATAGCCAATAGGGCAATCCCCAGCATACAATGCTTAATCTTATGGCGGGGATGTTTTCGCCAACAGAACCCACCTCTTTAAATACTAAAAGGTATCTGGGTACCAACGCTTGTCGACGCTGCATGTGAGTTATTCAATAATCATCTTTAGTTGCATTGCTTGAACTATTGACTCTTTGGTCAGAGAAATAGGCAAGCTGCATACGTTGAGCATTCTACTTCATAATATGTGTTATACATGTTGCCAGGTTTTCCTTTACAATACAACGTCGCATTGAAAAAGAACATTGTATCATTATTTTACCAGACAAAGTGCTAGTCTATAGATATGGCGATAATATCCTTTTCGAAGCATTAGTCCGCGATGGTAAACAGAAAAACTCTATATAAGCGGATAAATACAGAAGCTTAATTGTTTACAATAACTTCTTGATAAAATGCTAAATTCTGTTGAAAAAAATAGCCTGAAGGGCTGATGTACAAATGTGTTTATAGCTGAGGTCCCTCACCAACCTTGTATGTTAGGAGTCGCTATGCGCATCCAGCACCGTTTTACAGCCCGCGGTCGAGCTCTTCAATGCATGCATGCAAGTGCTCATTTCAGATCATAGACTCAGTGCCAACAATACCGTTGCACTACTTGGTTTAAAACTCATCGCCACTGCTGTTGTGAGGAGTGGATGGTGGCGACATAAGCTGAGCAACCCCAGCCGGCTTAGACTGGATGACTGCAGGAATATTTTCAATTTCAGCAAGGTGCTCGCGCTGCATGGCCTCCCAGCGGCCCTCCCGCAGCTAATGCAGCTCATCCATCGCCTTGCGTGCATCCCCGAGATTATATTTCACTATCTTGTGCCCTTCCTCAACTGCCATCTCCAGAGTCAAGTGCCGCCGCTTCAGCTCCTCGACCTTGTCAAGAACATCCGTCAGCTTGAAATCAAGCAGCTCATACTGCTTATTTGGCTCAACTGCTGCCTTGAGAGTATCATCAATCTTCAATTGCAGCACCCGGCGTCGCTGGCAGGCTCGCTGCAGATCTTCGTCCAGCCGCTGCTTTACATCTCCTGCAGTTATGCGCACACCAACAAGCTCAACTTCAAGCGCCTCGCACTACTGTTTCTGCTCAGCCGCAGCATTACGTGCATCTGCAAGCTTACTATTTGGCACCTGGCGCTACTTGACGACTTGCTGCATGTCCGCGCACCAGTTGTTTTCAAATATGTCCCAACAGTTAAATGTGTTGAAACCTCCAAAGCGCATACCCCTCAGAGTATAGATGCTGTGGTTTAAAGGCATATGTTCCACTACCAAACCATTTGGTTGCAAGATAATAAAATCGTATTCAGAATTTGTGGGCGTAAATGTAGGACGCGTTTCAGCCAGCTGATGGACGCATGCGAGTATCGAGAAAACGATGAACGTCGCGAAAGAGTAATTTATAGAAGAAAAATGGTTTATGTGTGTTCATATTGATGTAACAGAAGAGGAAAGAAGAAGAGAAATGTTTACGCCGTCTTCACCAGGAACGCGCCTTTTATATACTTTTGCGTCAGGTCACTGCTGGCTTTGGTACGCGTGTTGCAGACAGAGAAAGCAAGCCAAGCCATATCATAAGCCACATATCGAATGTCATGTGATATACCAATCACAAATCTACGTCATTCGCTATGCACCATTTTGAGCTGCTGTGGTCCTTACCAGCATTAAACGCCCGAGAACGTGGTCCTGTATATGCTTCCATTTTCTATGGAAAATGCACTACCACTGGTGCCAGGTTCTGGCGGAAATGTTTTTCCTGTTTTATTATACGATGGCAGCAACGATAGCTGCCGCTCAAGGCAGGATTTGATTATCCCTCACATGGCATAATGGCTAATATAATGTCAGAGACGTTGTTCTTGTAACTTGTGGCAGGGCCTTATTACCAAGCGTGTGCCACGTTATTTTATTGAGTTTATTGTTTATTTTTAAGGTATTTGCTAAAAGAATTGCGAAACCTTTATCAGAAATGTATGGCACAAACTGAGCACAGTCAGACAATGGTTGAATAGTATGTTCAAAAAAATATGTGTTGGTTAAATATCGTTTATTGGCTTCGCACATAATCACAATTAGTGGATCTGAACCCGGACAGGCAGACGGAGAAAACGATTTTATAGGCCACAATCCTGAGAGAAGCCATTAGGCTGTAGGGAGTGCCAAAATAAATCCAAAATGTTTCAATGCATGCAAAGATATGTGTATCTCAGAAGACACGTCTGTCGTGCGTAAAAAGCCAGATAGTATTTATGCTCTGACGAGATGAGTAGACGCATGTGCACTCTGTGGATGTTGTGGTGGCGGATTGTACATAAATTGGCGAAGACATTAAATACAAATCAGGTAGTGCAGCTAATTAATGGTCTGATTGGGCAGATGTCATTGCCGGCCACTGTGTATTGAAAATGCGACAAAAGAAAACCACGTTATTCTATGATTTTACATGTGCGTAGTCATAGGTAGGGCATGAATTGAATATGTCGTTTTGACAGAAATAGACGGCGCAGCAAGGATATTTGATGAGCCCAAAGGACCCTGCAACCCTTTCTACTGCTATTTCCCCTGATGTATCTTTTTCCCTGAAATGTGGAGAGGTCATTGTAGTTCAGGAAAAAAGCACAATTGCACCAGTGAGAAGTGAAATGGCGCAATTATTTCTGCATCTTAAGCTGCTTGTCTGCATCGTCTTTATAACACATGTATGAGAATAAGGATAAAAAGCTAATTAGACAAATCCTATGCTCGTCGGATATTTTCTTTGTAGACTCTCAGAATGTAACTGGCATCTCAAGCACTCAGGTTTGGCGGCGCCAAAAATGCATCTCGTCCATTTATTGTGTGAGACAGAGACACATACATGTGATTCTGGTAATTAATGCCTTCATACATGCACAGAGATGCAGACGTGGTACAGATGGCTAAGCACACTGAAAGTGTCCTACGAGACTTTTAGGCACTACTCGCCTTTTATTTCGTTTTGCAATTTTTGGCTCGGAGGTAAGCGGGGAAGATGTCCGGAGACGACGGCAATACTGCAAGCACGATAGTTTTTTCGGAGCCTTTCTTTCCTCCATCTTTCTCTCTTTTTGGTCGTAGGGCTTGTGCACAAAAACTGCACTTCTGTGCCGAGCGTCGATCCCAGACGGGAAAAGTGGCCAATAGCAGCGGCCTTGCATATGCATTAGTCAGCTAAACGATAAGCGTAAGACATGGATTGGGGGAGTTTTTGACTCCAAGGAAAAAAAAAAGACTGGGCTCTTTTGTGAAAAAAAAAAAACAGTTTGCAGTCTTTCACGCCCCCCTTCCATTCAAGCGCAACCACCGCCATTTTCCGTCTCTATCAACTGGGCATATTTTCTTATTTATTTTCTCCAACCTTTTAACAATTCGGTGGACTTTCAACCTCGTCTAGCTTCTTTTTAACAGAAGGAGGAATAGCGTTGGCAAACGCTCAAACACTTAAAGCGTCACATAGAAACCCTTTTCTCTTCAACTTCCTCTGAGTATTGTGCCCTCATTCCAATGTCAGAGGACAGTGCGTGGAATCAGCTTTTCCGCATAAACCCAGATTATCCACAAACACCCATGCTCAGCTCACAAGAGCTTCAAGAGGAGCTGGCACTATGGAGCAACGCTCAGTTCCAGTTGGAACCCGTTGGTGCCGAACACACAAAGGGAATCGAGTCTACATACAAGAGTCGTAATATTTCAGAGCAAACCAGCCAGCAGCAGTCGCAACACCAGAATACCTGGGGCTTTCTGGATCTGGCTCCACAAAAACAAGGAAGTCATGTACAGTACAGTACCTCTCAACCATCGGCTGCTAATGGCACGCAGATCAACCCGCTGAGCTTTATGATGGATGCGGCATCTACCTCAGACATTATTAATGCTATCACGTCGCCCAGTGCTGGTGCACATTCACAGTGGGCGCAGTTGGCTCAACAGCAGCAACAGCCTCTGAAGATGGCGAGTTTTGGTGAAGTGCCTATGGTGCCGTTCGTTCCGCTGTCACAGCAGCCGACTGCACAGCCGGCTGTGTCACCGGCCATTACATCTGGAAAGGTGATGGCTATTGCGCCGTCTTCCACGACAAAGCAACTGCACCACACACCAATTGTTCCCAAGAGTGCCGCGTCTTCTGATTTGTTTCAAACTAGCGGTGTGGCGGCATCGGTGCAGCTTTCAGCACTCCGCAAGGCGGCGGCAAAGACACGGTCACCTGTGATTACCACAACCGCTGCTGCGACGCAGGCGTCAGAGGCTGGAACCGAGCTCAAGGAGCAGTCAGAGGACGAAGATGATGAGGAGGACAACACACAACGCAAGACAGCGGCCGAGGAAGACAAGCGGCGGCGTAACACGGCGGCCTCTGCGCGGTTCCGCATAAAAAAGAAACTCAAGGAACAGGCGTTAGAACGCACCGCGCGTGAAATGAGTGAGAAGGCTGAGACACTAGAGAAGCGCGTGCAGGAGCTGGAAGTCGAGACTCGCTGGCTCAAGTCTCTTATCACTGAGCGCGACCCCGATGTACTGAACAACGTTCGCTGCCCCTGCCACCATCCGAATGGCCTTGAGGGAGAAGAGGAGGATATCTCTGGCAAGCTGCTGGCTTCCACATCTGCAGCACCGCGCCGCACCGTTACCATTGCGCCCAGTCCTTCATCTGGTCCAGAGCCGCCGCTCAAAAAGTCAAAAATATAACCCGCACTCTCTCTGCTTTCTAAGCTTGTGTGTGTGTGCGAGTCTTGGAGTGTCGTAATTTGCCTTGTTTTTTACACTTGCTTTTATGTTATGATTAATCTAAAGCTCTATTATCTATCCAAAGCCGTGTGGGCCGCAAGTTCTGGTGAGGAGAGAGCTGCCTCTGAAAATTTATTTGGCAAGCGGAACACCGCATTATTAAAAAGCTGGCTCCTTATCTTGCGGGGAAGGGGTGATGTGCGCATACAGGCGAATGGGGCTCCCACCTTATCAGAGCAACGCAAGCCAAGCCCATTTTGCTTTTGCTTCTACTTTTCTTACAGAATTTAGCAACCATATAATCGGCTTCGTCCTGTGTATAGAATGTTTAATCTTACTCGTCGTATTGCCACCAGGCCGCAGGTAAGGTTTCCATTTTGTTGCCTTCTCTATTCAGAGGCAGCAAGTATATCTGGCACAACAGGTTACAGAACTCTATCTTCACAGTGGAGAAGGTCAAACTTGATACTACATGTAGAAACGTGTGTAATTTTTTTGATAAGTAGGTGGCTGGGCTTGCATCTCGCGCAATGGCCTCAAGCGCACAGCAGTCAGCGCTCGGACAATACAACGGACAGAAGAACAGCAACGGCAACTACGAGGTGACGCTGATTCCAGGCGATGGCATCGGACCAGAGATCTCAGGGTCAGTTGAGCGGATTTTCTCAGCGGCCAAGGTTCCAATTGAATGGGAGAGCGTGGATGTGACTCCGGTGCTGCGCGACGGGAAGACAGTGATCCCCGACACGGCGCTGCACTCTATTCTACGGTCGAAGATAGCGTTGAAGGGCCCGCTGGCGACACCGATCGGCAAGGGCCACGTGTCGCTGAATTTGACGTTGCGGCGCACGTTTAACTTGTACGCAAACGTGCGGCCGTGCAAGTCAGTGCCTGGGTTTGCAACGCACTACGACAATGTGGACACTGTGCTGATCCGCGAGAACACGGAAGGCGAGTATTCAGGCATTGAGCACGAGGTGGTTGGCGGCGTCATGCAGAGTATTAAGCTGATTACGCGGCCAGCTTCTGAGCGCGTGGCTCGCTTCGCGTTTGCACACGCAATTTCGACGGGTCGTAACCACGTTACGGCGGTGCACAAGGCTAATATTATGAAACTTTCCGATGGTATGTTCCTGCAAGCGTGTCAGGAGGTTGCGCGTGAGTTCCCTACGGTGCAGTTTGACGAGGTTCTGCTTGATCGGGCGTGTCTGCAGATAGTGCAGGACCCGGCGCAGTATGCTAACACGGTGATGGTTATGCCTAACCTGTACGGCGATATTCTGTCGGACATGTGTGCCGGGTTGATTGGTGGACTCGGACTGACACCCTCCGGCAATATTGGCCGCGACGCATCGATCTTTGAGTCCGTGCACGGCACTGGCCCAGACATTGCTGGACAGGACAAGGCTAATCCAACTGCACTGTTGCTTTCATCGTGCATGATGCTGCGGCATATGAATCTCAACTCCTTTGCAGACCGCATCGAGAACGCGGCACTCGACACCATTGCTGATGGCAAGAGTATCACGGCGGATCTTGGAGGCAGGGCATCTAACACACAGTTTACGGATGCAATTATTTCTAGGCTGTAAGCGATCTATTTGATTTAGTATGTACTGCTCTTCTCTTTTGGAGGGGTGTTTTTTTTTTGTGTGTGTTTACTCGACGGTGATAAGATCCCGAATATATTGTTCGATTTCGGAGATTGAAGTTTGTATGTATTTTCATTAGTGTGGAGTTTTACAAAACGAGAAACGTGTTTAGTCGTCCTTGGCGCCCTTAACAGTGAGAGGACGTGCAGCGGAGATGGGGGCGGCAGTGGAAGACGTGGATGGCGGATGAGGAGCAGCAGGCAGTGGGTTGGATTTGGCGCTAGATGGTACAACAGCACCTTCGTCTTCGTCTGAACTCCAAGCAGCATTGCTCCATGTATCATCTGCGTTGTCGTGTTTTGGAGGAGCTGCGACGGCGGTGTTGGGAGCAGATTGGGCAGGAGGGTCTGCGGAAGCATCAAACAGGACTTCGGGGAGTTGACGAGGTGGGCGGGGCTCCAGTTCTAGCTCCTCATCGGGGACAGGTAAGCGCTCTGACGGGCGGTCAGGCATTAGAGCACGGATAGCAATAGGCAGCAGCTCACGACGGCGGCAAGCAGCTCGGCCGCCCAAGCCCATCAGACCAGTAGCGGCAGCCACTAACAGCCACCACGGCAGCGGTGGCGGTGCGCGGCCATGCCACCAGACCAGCACCAAGTGTACGGCAAAGAAGGTCAGCGAAAAATCGATGCACAGCCGCGACCGCTCGACCATATACACCAACGGCAGGATGTTGGCGGCGGCCATGGCCAGCATGGCCAGCGCTACGATCCAGCCCTCGACAGTGTCGTGGCGCACCATCTCTCCGTCAAACAGCAACGCCGGTCGTAGCCGCGTATCGCTCACAAGTGATGCAACTACAGCCAGAAAGCTAAACGCGCTGTATCCGAAGCATTGGAGGGTTGTGATTTGCGCCAGTATCAGCAGTGGATCCCAGACAGCTGGGCGAAACCCAGGATACAGAGGCATTCTTAGAATACTAAACAGCCAACAGATACGTGAATATATATAAAAAGATGGTGTTCTCTATCTCCGTTGTGCTGCAATAACAGAAGAAAAGAAAAGTAGCAAGACGATTGTCTAAAGAAATTTTGAATTAAACAGAAGCAAGAAAGAAAAGTGGTTGTGTACCGTTGTCCTATCTGGGAACCGTGAATATGGAAAAATGTGTATGCGCGTTGAGGCCACAGTTATATAAATGGCACGCAAGTAAGAACCCGAGTAAGCTACAGGCGGCGCTACAGATCGACAGCGGTGATGCGCAGAGAGTGGTCATCTGAAGCGCTAGCCAACAGCCAAGTGGTAGGGGCAGCCGGGCCTTCTGTTGGTGCGCCAGGTTCAGCCAAAGTACCCGCCATGTCAGCCGGTGAAGTTCGCCAGGCCAACCGGTGCACGGCAGAAATGTGAGATATGTTGCGTGGAATCTCGGCTGGGGACCAGGCAGCCGGAACTGGAGTAGAAGAGGCCTCGGCGCAGAGAACAAAGATGCGGCCGCTCTCAAGCGCAGCTGCCAACACGTAGCGCGGTGGATCTTGCAACAGCACAGGCAGCAAGTCAACAGCAGTGACAGGCTCAGGAAACGCCAATGTCACGGGCGCAGCATTGGCATCGGCAGCCACATGCGGCGCAGGCCACAAACGTACAGACCGGTCGCGCGACGCCGTGGCAAAGAAACGCGCGTCAGGGGCCCATGCTGCGTCCCACACTATGCGCGTATGGGCTGCGCGGCGGTGGCGCACCAGCTCGTACGCGTCGGCTTGCCGCTCAAACAATGCCCACGAACGGTCACGGCTGACGCTAAGCAGAAAGCGGTCGCCCGCTATGCTTGGGCCGGGCGGGCTAAAACGCAGCCGCGTTACCGTCAGCGCATGCGCAGCCAGCGGTTCAGGCGTCTCACCTCCGCCGTGTAGGCTGTGCAAACGTATTCCAGCAAAGCGCGCTGCTGTTGCGCGCGCGGCTGACGCAACCAAGTCGCCGGCGTGCGACACCGCGACGGCATAGACGTCGTATGCATGGCCGTAAAGCTTGTCGGTCTCAGGCCACAGCGTCGCGCGTTGCAACTGCGCCTCCAGCGGCACGTGTCCTGGTGGTGGTGGAGCCGCACCCGCGTCAGCCAGCGACCGGCGTGCAGGATCGTCTGCCGTGGTTGCATCCAACGCGACAGCCTTGTTAGACAGGCCAAGCACCGGCAGCGCGGCGGTGTCGGCAGCAGTAGAACCGGCGGCTGATTTGGCAGATAATTTAGATACCAATCCGGAATCGTCAGGCAGCCCCAACTCATGACAAGCGTCAGCATAGTGGCGCGGAGCGTGGAAGACACGTACAACTTTTTCGTCGGCAGCCGATACATACGCCAGCGGTCCAATAACGGCGGCAGCACGCAGATCGTAACCGTGAACCTGCGGACGCGCTAGCTCGCGCCAATCGCCACGCGGCCACGGCGCAAACAGCCGTGCGGACTGATCAGCCGACACGGCCAGCGCGCAGGCGCCGATCCAACACACGTCACGCACTGCAGCACTGTGCCCAGTTGGCGCCGTCTGCTCGATCCACGCTCCGTCCACGTAACGCCAGCGCTGCACTGCACCGCGCACGCCGTGTGCCACCAGCACTGTGCCGCGCAATGACGCGCCCAGCAACCCCTGCGCTGCGCCCAGCCGTGCAGCCGACGCCCATACGCCCGCCGATGCGTCAGCCGCCCATACCAATGCTGTGCCGTCGCTGGACGCCGTTACCAGCCGCGACCCGTCCCATGCTGCTGAGTGCACCCATGCGTCGTGCCCCGCCAGCACAGCATCCGGCGCCACTGCGTACGCTGTATCTGCTACATGTAGCGTCTGCGCTGCCCCTGTCGTTCCTATTGCAGTCCCTGCCGTTTCCCCTGTTGCGCTGGCTGCAAGCGCCACCTCCGCCGCTACCAGCGCGTCGTCACTGCCTGCACCCGCTGCCCGCTGCACATGCCACAGCCGCACTAGCCCGTCCTGTGCTGCCGATGCCAGCACCATGTCGCCTGCGCGCCAGTGCGCAGTTGCCGTGCCGCCCTCTGCGACGTCGCCCGCCTCTACACACCGCCATGCCACTGCCGTTACCCAATCTGCGTGTCCCGTCAGCGCTGGCCCAGCCGAAAACTCTGCCTCCGCGTCGCTTGCGCGCGAGAACAATCGTACGCGTCCGTCCGTCGTTCCTAAAGCCAGCACCAGTGCTCCATCGTCTAGTTGCGCCAGCTGCGCATCCAATGCCGTATGCGTTCCAAGCACAATCTCCTGCGGCGCGGCGACCGCTTCCAGGGCATCTATCTTGTTGCGCAGCTTGTGCACACGCACTGTACCGTCCGTCGCCGCTGTCGCCACGACCAGCGCGTCACCCAGCCACAGCGCATCCACCGTCTGTACTGCCCCGCTGTGACCGACCAATTCCAACGCGCCCTGCCATAACCCATCTGTCTGCCGCCACACTCGTACCGTACCGCCTGCGTCGCCAGACACGAGCATTGCGTCTCCTGTGCCGCGCGCAAACCGCACGCAGTTCACCCGCGCAGAATGCCCCGCCAGCGTGGACGCTACTCCCATGTCATGCTTGTCTGCCGCTTGCCACAGCGCCACGTAGTTTCCTGCCCCGTACGCCGCCTCGTCCCCTGCACCCCAATCCAAAACATGTGCCGTGCTGTTGCACGCTATGGCTACCAGCTCCGATCGCGCTTTGGCCATCCCGCACTGCTTCTTTGTCTGCCTTCTAAAACGTTCTGGCGAGTTGTTTAATGTAGAAACGTTTATGTGGTACTCGCGAGCTACCCAATGTTGATAATAAATCGACTAATCACCTAATAACTAGAATAAACCGAATAACTTCCTGATTGTCCTGCAACTTCTTGGTGTGACTGGGGGTATGCGACAAACCTGATAGACCCGATGGAAATCATATTTTCTAGAATTGCTTATGGGCTTTTTTTTCCCAGCAGATCTGAGCTGCATACGCCTCGCTTTGTTTTGGATCTGCATGCGCCTCGTTTGCATCTATGGAACACGTCACCTGAGACTTAAATCGTTTGGCGCCACCCTACCTACCACGGGCAAATTTAGTATGATCTGTGGGTATTGCTTTGCCTGCCTCCTTCCCACCCACACAGAATTATGCTCTTTTGAAGTTAGCGTCTGGCTTGATCCGACCCAGAACCCCAATTTTCCAAATAACCCACATTCAATCCCTGTATTTTCTAGATAAATGACAGTGGCGCTGGTTCCTACACCCTCTCAAGAACCCATCCAAGTACTTTAACATTGGCTAAGCCTCGAAAAGTATCATCTTCCTCACGTTGCCGTTTATATTTGAAAGACTTGCAAAACTTCCAGAAGCCTTGTTTTTTTTTCTCGCAGCAATGTGCTTTTGTTGCATTGTCTTTTTGAGATGCTTGATTGCCCATTTCCCTTATGCGCCTGGTATAATCGGCAAAAGGGCTATAATTAGAAAATCAAACAAATATGGCCTCGGAGAAATCTCGGACCATCTTTCAACGCCGAATGACGCAGAAAACTACTCAATACCTCATTGTTTGCAAAAAAAAAAACATTAGCTGGGCAAGCAAATCTTTTTTAGACAAAGTAACAATGCTTAATATGAATATGTTTGCTTTTTGCCACTCATCTCCCGACTTCAATAGCATCACATTGCCTACATTGACATTCGTGTATGTAGGAAAAAAGAGGATAAAAGGAAAATGTGTGTAATATTTTGAATGCCGGGGGGTTTGTCTCGCCTGATGCTTCTTCCTGTTTGGGATAAACTCTTCGGGATTCGAATCCTCACGGATGGATGTCCTTCCTTGCAGCAAGGCGCTTGTCCGGAGCCCAGCTGAAAACAAGCGATAGCGGCTTTGGTTTCACAGAAGCAGAGGCGTCTAATACATATTTTGCAGACATCTTTACGTCCATCGGACCGGCATTCGCTGGCCTATTAGGCAATCCTCCTGTGGAAGAGTACTTTGGCTTTCAAAATTACAGCTTGCTGACAAAATCACTCCCCACATCAGTGTCCAATCCACTAAGGTGAATGTTGCAGAGAAAACATTTGCTATCATTTATAAATATCCTCCAATCGCTGTCACTGAACGGATTTAACTAACTAAAGGAAGTCCAGTCAGACTTTTTTTTTTTTTTTTTACTGCAACTCAAGCGAAATTTAGTGTTTAACTTGTAATGTGATTTTGCAGCGTCACTGAAGAAACAAGGGGGCTTCAGGATGTTATTTTTTAGAAGAAATAAAGGGGTGGCGGTTTTTTTTTTTTCGTAACTCTGCGGAATAATGAGCTTCTGTACCTGCAGCGGCCTTGATGGTTATTTCTTTTTTGCCGAGTGGGGAAAAAAATGCAGTCGCGCGAGCATGTCTTCAAATGTCTGCTCCACAGTTACTTCCCAGGTCCGGGGAAGGTGGATGTGGAGGATGGACGATAGATGGAGGAAAAAAAAAAAGCTGGGACGCGCCTTTGCGTCATCAAGTCGGCAAGTCGCTGCAGCTCTTACCCGGGTTTATTTCCTGTTTATGTTATGTGTGGACGGGAATTCCTTCTTTTCCCCCATCAACAGAATGAGGGAAATCGGCCACAAGCCTTGTGGCTGGCAAAATAGGTCGGGGGGGGGGGAGCGGGCTTCGGAGTAGTGGACGCGAAACCCGAAATTATTCCTGGGCCTTTTCAGTATGTATCTGAAAGAGAGGGAACAAGGGACAAGGGTATGTTACACACCCTCTATACACCACCCTCCACCATGAAGATCAGCACAAAGAACAAAGCAAGAGCCTTTTTTTGCTTCTGCCGTACACGCGCCCAGCCTCAAAAAAATTTCTCTCGTGTGTTAGTAAGCACGACTTGGGAGAGAGAGAGAGAGGCTTTCCTTGCCAAGCTCTCCCTCTTTTGCTCGTGCTAATATAAATACTTGACTGGAAGATGACCTTCCTCCCTATACTTCCGTTTTACTATATAAAAAGCCCCTTTTGGCAGCAGATATTTTTTTCTGGGTTTCTACTTATCAGTAATAGTTGTAAAACAACACATCACACCTCTCCCCATCTAATCCACCCTTTTCACCTTCTCCATTCCTGTGCATTGTGCCTCTGACCAGGACTAAAAAAAAAAAAAAGTTTGATTTTCACCCTGAATCATCTGCCCTGTGTCCCCACCCTTTCCTCGCACCTTACTCGGACATTGACATAGGCTTACAAATACACGTTACCATCGTCTTTTTCTTTTTTCCTGGCGTTGCTGATAAATACAGCCCGTTCTACTTTTTTTTTTTTTTTTTGTTGTACGAACATTTTTTCTATAATCATCGTTCTTTTTTACATTTTCATATTTTATCATCGTCGTCTGAAACGGGAAAAAAATAGGCAACTAAAGATCCTGTGCGTTTGATGTCATTCTGGTAGAATATCTTCTAGGCGCCTTGTTTTCATCTATTTCTTGCGTTCTTGGCTTTGGCAGTTTATTGTTAGCGTTCTTCGGTCAACCAACATCCTGTTTTCCCCTCTTTATTCTCCTCACAGTTATCAGCTGTGTTGTTTCCTCTTTTTTTTACTTTATCGTACTTGTGGACAGCTGTTATTTGTCCCACACATACATCTCTCGCATACATCTAGGTGCCTGACTTGTGACCTGTCTATCTCTTATTCTCACCAATCCCGAACACCTGTCGTTCTTCTTGTGCACGACTAAGACACCCACATCTGTTTTAGAGAAGAGAAGGAACACAACGCCATTCTCTTTTGTCTTTAGTTTGGACAAAACTATTTTTTATATAATTTCCTCTACCTTTTTTTTACTCTATTTAGCAAGCGTGCTAGTAGAGTTATTTTCTCGGGATACAAAGGCATCACAGCCTTAATACACATAAAACGGATTTAAACACACTAGCGGTAGTAGCGATGAGTACACCAGGGTCAGAAGCATCAGCGAGTCCTCAAATAGCTATGGTTTCAGGCATTGATGAGCATAAGCATCTCTCTGAGGAGGTGCAGCTGCTGAGATCTTGCGAGAGCTGTCGTCGCAAGAAGCGCAAGTGCAGTGGTGACCGGCCAGTATGCACTCGATGCAAAGCTCAGGGCGAATGTTGCTCGTATAGGCCTACAGCGCGGTTTCTTAAGCCGCGGCACACACAAAATTCGTCGGTTCATCGCAAATCCCCACAGAGAAAGAAGCGCGCGTCTATACCGAACACCTCCTCGGCACAACACCAGCAGTTTTTTGACCACCATGCTACTATTAATGGCAGGCCGCGCGCAATGTCAGTTGTTGCTGCAGCGCTCAAAAACGCTCAGCGCCAGGCGGCAGCAGCAGCAGTTTCTCCATCTGTCTCTACGCTGGCGCCAGCAGACCTGATGCTGAGCTCGCCACTGGGCATCTCCACTGGAGCCCACTCGCCAGGCACAGTGTCAGCGCCAGATCTTTCAGACATCACAGACACCCCAAACAGGCTGGGAATGGCCTCGGGCGGTGGCTTGGCGTACATGAGTGCGCCAACACCAGCTGGCGCTATTGCTTTCCCTGCATCCGAAGACAAGTCAACCACTGGCACTGCATCGCCGCAGATGCTGCTGGGAAGCGACATGTCGCTGGTCACGCAACAGCAACATCACCACCACCACCAGCAGATGTACCCGCAAAACCTGGCTGCTGCCATGGTCGCATCGCACCAGCCACTAGCGCTCTGTGATGCTGTCGACTACAACAGTCTTCTGGTCAATGCCATCACACAACAGCAGGCTGCGGCGCTCATGGCTGCAGCATCGCCCGTCTCAGGTGTCATGACACCCGATGCTGTTCAACGACAACATCTTTCTCACACAGCAACAAATGTTGCACCGGCTGCAATGTACTCGCCGCCACTGTCTACGACGACTTCGCTGCACAGTGCCATGTCGACGTCGTCGCCGCTTTCTGATGCTGCGCACCCGCACTCGAATGTTGCGCCCTACAATTTTTGCACACAACCGCAGTTTGGCTTTTCGATGTGGCCGTCGATGCCTGCCGACCCAGTGCTGACGACTACTTCCGGCACGGCGCCGGCAATGGCTGCAATGGCATGCTCCCCGCAGAATTTCTTTACTGCTGCAAGCACAAGCGATGGCCTGGCAATGACTGCCAATTCGATGACCACTCTTGACGCCATTCTGCCGCAGTCAAAAAATCTCTTCTCTGAGTGGTTTGTGCAGTGAAAAAATCATCTGTCAACTCTCCCCCACTACTTCTGATACATTGTTGTCTGCAATGACTATTTTTTTTTTCTGGCTTGCTTTCTTTCTGCGTTGTGTGTACTATCTTTGCAACGTTTTTTTCTTTATTTAGACCTCTGTAAATTCAAATGCTACTCCCCCACATCTTTACTATGCTACGGCAAAATCTCGGGCCATGTACGATTCTAATTTTACTCTCCTTTTTCTATTGTTTTCCTTGTTTGAAAATCCTCACATCTTTTCTGTTTCTCAGGCGTGTGCGTTGATAATATGGTAGGTTTCCTATATCCATCTTGGCAATTGTTTTTAGGGACTCTGGAAAATTCTGTGTGGTGATTCTCTTAACTTTTTTTTTTTTTTTTTTTTTTGAATACAAAAGGGAAATACGCCGTGCATGTCACCGCCTCTTCTTGTAAATGTGAGCCTCAGTACCTTTGATTCTAAACTCATTTTCTTCTCACATGTATTGTCTACACGATAATTTTGACACCATCACAGATGCAACGATTCTCCCCAAAAATGTAAACAGAAAAATGGCGATGCACATCTCACTTCATGCATTCTCAATACCTTGGCAGCATAAAAAAAAAAGTGTCTGAAAACAGAAATATTGTGCATTTTTGTACAAAATATGTACATCTTTTTTTTCTTTGTTATTCTGAATTTAAAAGAGGCAAAGTGATAACATGATATGTGTGCACTGCGCCTATGATGTGGACATAAGGTCAGTTGTGAATTCCATTTTCTCTCACTACTTTATTTTTTTTTTTTCACCGAAGTTGCGCCGAAGTAAAAAAATTGTCACGTGTTACATGTTATATTTGTGATTTTGCTAGTAACGTCCTTGGCATTTTACCCCATGACAATACTTGCAGATATATATGTTAAACAACACAGAGACAGATATAAGAAGTATTATTATCTTGCACAACATTAATCCCAATTTCAGATAGACACACAAACCAATGTGTGCTGCTATTGCTGTTATTGTTAGACTAAGCACCACCACTAATCATGTAATTATAGTCATATATCACGAGATAGATGTCTACTGTTTTACACTTATTCATCGTCAACATAAACCACATTACGCTCGCTTATCGCACAAAAAAAACGAAAAATACTAACTTTTTGTCTAAAAAAAAAAAAAAGAAAAAAATAGCATTAGGCCAATAAAAATAAAATAAAGAAAATGGATAAAGTTACAACTTCTCGTTGGACATACTAGCGTCCTCTACACCATATGTCTCCTTGAATCTTTGTGTAACGCCTGAAGGTTTACGGTGTGGTGGTGCGCCGTTTGGAATTGGTACGCCATTCGAAGCAGCAGGAATGGGCTGCGGAATAGTAGCCACACTCCCCGGTATAGCAGGCAGAGGCGGTGGAATAGGCAAACCACGGAACTGCTGATCGGACCCATCGCGGAGATCCATATCCTCATCTGAGCTTGAGCTGTCAATGCTGTTAGCGTCCCTACGCAGAATATTTCCCTCTCCGCCATAGTGTCTTTCGCGCAGCTTGCGGAACAACTCGTGCTTTGCATTTATCTGCCTAG